>SNQJ01S0030558.1:11595-64903 GCA_010110895.2 Picea sitchensis | reverse complement strand
GATCTGAGCAATTTTGACGTGTAACAGCTTCCACCTCTTTTTTAACTTTATGTGAAAATTTGTTTTGGTAGGCCATTTTTGAAGCCACTACATAAGGAGCCTTATTTTTTCTCATGTGGTCATGCCCCCATCAATATAGATTCCTTATATTCATGGGGCCATCCCTAACTAGTTGATTTCCTAGCTTCCATAGTAGTAGCTGCAACGCCCACCCTCTTTGTCATGCCTTCAATATTTCCTATCATTGCCAACATCCAATCCAACAACCCAAGGTCACCATAGCTCCAAATATGAATTCCACTCTTCGTTTTTCTATCAAAGTATGTAATAAATTAGATTTTGAACCCCATTACAACTATAATGTTTTGTGTTAATGTGTTGATCTTGATTTCTCGATGTTATCGCACAATTTGTAGACTGGGAAAATCCCAACCCAATCCACGGAAGTGTGACAACCATGGGAGTACCTACCCACTATAATCTTAATAGATACTCCCCTCAATTTAGTGATGATTAAATCACCACAAGGGGGGAATCTAGGTGACCCTAGGGGGATTGAGATGAAAAGTGATATGATGATGAGTGAAACCCCTATAGGTCCATCTTGGAGATGAAGAATGGCTTAGAAAAGAGTATTGTGAAAGGGTAGATGGTTTCCAAGTGTTTTGTACTTTCAAAACAATGTTAGCCTTGCCTGGAACAAGACAAATGATCATAAACCAAGCCTTTTATCAAAGGGGATCAATCAAGAATCCTTTTTGTCCCAAATTAAAGAAGTATGGAAATATTATATCAACAAATAAAGGTGTTACTAGATACAAAATTAACCATCCAAAACAAAAAACAATTATTGGGTAATCAAGCCCTAATCATGTAGATAATCTCCCAATACTTTAACACAAGTTCTAATGGAAAAGTAGGGCTGCAAAAAGATGTTATCAGAAATATACTAGGGAAGCCTTGTGGCTGTAGAATTTTTTTTCTACATCAACATGTTCTAGCCATTCGAAATTTATAAGCAAGATACTCAAAATAAATCCCTTGACAAGGAGAATAATTAGCACTAATTACTTGTAATTTCTAGATGTAGAAAGAGTGATAAAAGATGATGAAAGAGTAAGTTTTCAACATACCTAATGGTTGTAGAAATTAATTTATAAAAACAAGAGAATCACTTGGCTAAAGAAGATGCCTTAGATTTTCAAACAAGATTATAACATGATATACCAATGCAATGATTTTATATCTCCAATGCAAATTAGATTAGTGCCTTATTAATTGGGTTATGGGGTCTCTTTTTATAAGGGCTAGTTGTGTTACCTCCCTAGGGGTGTAAACCTTTTTACTCCCTAGGGAAAACCAAAATAACAAGGTAAGTCTAGGATGGTGTAAGCCTTTTTAATCTTAGCAACTTTTGCAAAGTGGCTTATCCAAGACAAATGTGATATATATTAGTGGAGGGTGTATGAATTTAAACTCCTCCAAGGTTTTAGACAAGAATAACCATGAAACAAGAAGAAATAACCACAATATGCAGAAAATTACTTACCAATTTCAAGAAATAGCAAGATAAACCCTTTTCTACCAAGAATATTCCACCACAAAGCAAGAATAAATATCCAAGAGAGATAACGCACCACTTTTTTCTCCAAGAGACAAGTACTAGCATTCAAAATTGCATAAGAGAGAGAAGGTGTGAATTGCCCAAGTATGGCAAAAATTTTAGCCAAGCAATATGTAATTCTCAAGTGTGATATGTCTAAAATGAAAGTGACAAGGTCTTTATTTATACAATACCTTGTAAACAAAATTTGTCCACATACTTAGGGTAAAGAAAAAATTAGGGAGGTTGACCTCATTAATTTTCCACTTTACAAATTATAATTCAATTTTACAAAAGAAGAAAACCATAAATGATGATGTCATGCCCTTTAGGGGTGATGTTTTGGCATAATGAGTAAGTCGTTGAGCTTCTTGAAGGACACGTTGGGCCTCCAAAGGCCATATCTTCAAGTGCAGAGATATTCCTCCATCCAAACATGCCAAGTCATCATCAAATCATCCAACACCACCAAGCCCTAGCCCTCCAAGTGTGACGTCATGCCCCAAAAGAGTAGAATGTGGCCTCCAAAGGAAAACATTGGGGCTAAGAGGGATAGTGAGTCACCTCCAAGGGATACTAAAATGCCTCCAAAGGCAACGCCCGTCTTTCAAGTTGTTCGAAAGAGTGGGGGAGCGTCATTGAACATGTGGGCTTCATGCCCCAAATGAAGTTCCAAGTGACCGTGTGCCTTCACAATCAAGCTTTCAGCTGTCAAAGACCTAGAAAGAAAAACAAGTAGGCCCTCCAAGGGTCCACAAGTCATAATATCATGCAAATTAATCCATATCTAATAAAATAACCACTCAAGAATGTGCATAAAATCCCCCCTTTTCAAAATAAACAAATTCTTAAAGACCTTATACAATTTTCCAAATTTAGAAATGTGAAGGGTGTCATAGTGCCCTATTGGGTAAACCAATTCCTCAAGTAGGGGAAGTTACCAAGGAGAAACTTCTCTAGGCCATGTGGTGGATGTGAGGTGGATGGGGTTTCATGACATACAAGGGATCATTATGTCTCATTTATGGGTGCCTTTGTTGAGGGTTAGCCACATCTCTTTTCTATTTTTGTTTTTAAGGCATAATTTTTCCAAACCCTTTATTAGCCATTTATTTTGCATGTGTCACCAAGTTGAAGACAATAAGGCCACTAAAAAATAAATGCATAGCCCACATACACTTTACCTTGGTTTGCATGCCTTTCCAAATTGAATCCAATAAGGGGCACTAAAAAGGAAATTCATAGCCCACAAACTCTCTACCTTGGAAACTTTAAAAGCAATTGATTAATTATTTATTTTATGGGTATATTACTTTTGTTTTTTTAGAAGCGTTTCATTTCTCTTGGGATCATAGGGTGAGTCTTTATTGCATGATGTTCTTGCTAGGGAACCTTCTATCCTAATGGCCCCTTCCTCCCATGAAATGAAGTACATGCCCTTCTTGGGTCAATAATCACTAAAACCCAAAAGGTTGGGAGATGGAAAGGAAGAAGTGATGGAAGGTGGTAAGTATGAGCGGGAATGGCACTATGAACCTTCAAGGAGGCCGCCTGGTAGAAACCCTTTCCCTAAGGGTGGTCACTTATTAGGAAACCATGACACTCACCAAGGTGAAGTAGAGAAAAAAGAATAATTTCCAAGAAAATGTTTTCAAAATCAATAAAGGACTCTTTGCAACAGGTTTAAATGCTTGAATTATTATAATGACACTTACCAGAATACCAAACTTGTTACCTCATGGAGTAATACCTTCTGTCCTATGTGATCCAAGCTAGGTGTGGTGGATGTTTCTCCCATCAATCGGATGGTGATGTGTAGTGAATGAAGGACTTTGCGTATTGGGATGGCTCTCGGTACTCCATGTTTACAACCTGAGCACCTCGAGACATAATCTCTTTAGTTATCCCTAGAAATGGGGGATAACATCTAGCTCCTACTTGGGGATATGTACTCGTCATAGAGTGCATGAGAACCTCAACGTCTCTCGGTAATATCTGTGCCTACACACACTAAAACAAAAAAACTATGGATATCTAGGGTGGCTCACTCACCCTTTGTCCATATGATCAAAAACCCAAAATTCCAACTAATATTTAAAAGAAAATTTTTCATTTTTTCCAAAAATTTCTAAACTAACATGTAATATGATGAAAGCAAATGATGTAAAGAAATTATGCAATAATGCAAGTAGAGAAAAATGAAAAATGAGATATGACATGCAAACATAAGTAGATGCAACTATGCTATCATGAGAAAGCAAATGTAGATGCAAGGGAAAACAAATGACCTACCTACTTACCTAGGCCCTGGGTCCTAAAGAAGTCGGGTTCCTTGGATGTAGGGTCGGAGAAGAGACCCATCAACTGATAATGACATATTTCTCCCATCCCTGGTAGACAAATATTACTTTCCTTTCTTTGACCTCTTCTTGACGATGTAAGGGCCAATCCATAAAACCTGATTCTTTTCATCATACTTGGGCTCACCTCTCTTTTTTTCCCATATGAGTGTAAGGCTCCCTTCATTGAAGTTAATTTAAGGCTATGAAGGTGGTTCTTCCTTGACCATATCTTTGATAGCTTGTTCTTGCTCCTTATCTTTCATAGCTTCATCTTTCATGAGTACTTTTATGGATCTTGGTTCTTTCCCTTGGAATTATGTAAGCTTTTCTTTGTATTTTTCCATCCTTGGAAGTAGTGTGTCTATGAAATATTATTTCACAAAAGGAAAATCCTGAGGTTCATACTTAATGATCTGTCGAGGCACATCCCACTCATAATCATTGTGATAATCGGGGTGATTTAGATCCATCACATGCTTCTTGACTACTTGTCGACTATAATGAATCTTAGATGTGCCATACCCCATGTGAATATGTGCATGAGTAAGATCCATGCTAAGGAAACCTCCTAGGGAAGAAACCCAACTTCTTGACAAAATCATGGCCCAAGCATCCATAACATCAATCACCACTATGTTCCTAATGAGGCTGATATGAGGGAAATCATGCAAATACACCTCCATGTCTTCTATGAGACCATATAATTTCACCTTCTTTGAATCAATTATGCACACATTTCCATATGGGAGAGTTGTCTTCAAGCAAAGTTGTTCCATTACCTTCAAATAAATCACATTTGTTGAAGTCCAAAAATCCAACATGCAATTATTCAATTGGAGACCATTCACACCCAATGAAAGATATAACATAGGGTTTTAATCTCTTTGTTGTCCATGATACATGGTGTTCATAATTACATGAAGATCTTATGCCTTATATGGTACCTTCAACACCTTCATAACTTCTCTTCTTACATATGGGATCTTGCACATCTCAACTACATGCACTAACATATTGATCTTCCCCATCATGGCCGACACATATATATTCAAATTAATTTCTTCAGTGGCTGGCATGGATTTTGGGAGAAGGTTGTGCATTGGTGGTGAAGGAGGTGGAGGAATTGATTTAATTGGTTGAGGTGGTTCCTCTTTTTCTTGCGGTGGAGGCACTGTAGCTAATGGTGGAGGAACCGAAACTTTATTTATTCTTGCATATGTCAAAATTTATTTCTTCCTCAACTAGTTTTTCGTATTCTCATCTAGTTGATTTAGTGCTTTGATATGCCCCTTTCTGGCACCCCTTTTCCTAACCTCCTCAAGTTTATCTGGTGTAATCTACACATACTCATCATTTTGAAGTGAAAATATTGTATCAATGAAATTCATTTGGTCTACAGAGCCTTCTTCCTTTGTCCATCTCGGGGACTTGTTTTTTGAATGTTCTTCATTACAAGGTAAGCACCATGGAAATTCTTCTGTATTGACCATCCCAACTGGATTCAATGTGTTGGGAACCTTTACCTCCTATTGAGACCTCACCTTCCAACATGTGTTTGGTTGTCTGAAAACTTGAGGTTTTGGAGAAGACTGATTTCTCTCCAATGTTTTCAACCTGTTCATAATCTGATTTTGAATTTGGACAAACTGAGTATTCATCTTATCAAACTTTTGAACTAGGAGAGTGACTAGTTCTGGTGCATTTTTTGTTGTAGTCTTTGTTTTTTCTTCCACCTTGGCACGAGGAAACTGAAAGGGATCCCCTTGAGCTGATGTGATTTTCCTCGATTTGTGTACTATATTCCTTGGCCTTTTCCAAAGTGTCGGGCACTTTATCCTTGAGGACAAAAGAAAATTGTCCTTGAAATGCATTCATGTAGAGAACACAAATGATTGTTTCCGGTGGATGTAGGTCAGTGAAGATCTGATCATACAACTTATCAAATTTGGTATCAAACTATTTCACTGTTTCATTTTCCTTTTTCTTGATTTGATTGAACTATGGCAATAACATTTTGTTGTCTTTATTTGTTGACCATCTGCTTGTATGTAATTTAGTGAAATCGGCATAAGATGTTAGATGATTTTTAGGTATTCCTATGAACCATCTATCGACATATTCATCAAGAGACATGAGTAATAGCCTCATCGCAACATCTTCATGTTCTGCACCTTCATATATCAAGGCCACTCCTATTGCATATAGGTGGTCTTTTGGTGTAACCACATTGTTTCTAGTGAATTTTGGCAACCATTTATGAGTTTCTTTGGGCATGGTACTCGGGTACCCAACTATGGAGGCCAAGTTCAATGGTTTGAAAATGTTTCTAGACCAAGAGTGAGCCATTTTGTTGAGGGGAAGGAAACCTTGGAACACGGTTTTGAAACTAGTGGAATTATGAGGAGGCCTTCTTCAGTAAAATTTAGAAGGTTTGAATCTTCCCGGGGGAAAATATGGTGGGTTCTAGGATGGTGGAGTTTCCGGATGAACTTTATGGAAGGCTCATCAAGAATGGAAAGGGAAATTCCCTCAAATGGAGTCGCCATGCAATCTATGGGTAAATGCTTTGGGATCAAAGCTTTCCAAAGTGTCATTAGGGCTTGAAAGAGGATTCAAAACCCTCCCTGACAATGACGAAAAAATGTTATCACACAATCTGTAGATTGGACAAATGCCAACCCAATCCACAGAACTGTGAAAAATGTGGGATTACCTACCCACTTACACCTTAGATAGACACTCCCCTCACTTTAGTGATGATGAAATCACCACAATGGGGGAATCCTAGTGACCCTAGGGGGATTGAGATGAAAAGTGATATGATGATGAGTCAAACCCCTATAGATCAAGCTTGTATATGAAGAATGTGTTGGAAAAGAGTCGTGTGAAAGGGTAGATGGTTGCCAAGTGTTTTGTACCTACAAAACAATGTTATCCTTGCCTAGAACAAGACAAATGATATTAAACCAAACTTTTTATCAAAGGGGATCAAGAAAGAATCCTTGTTGTCCCAAATTGCAGTAGCATGAAAATATATATATCAACAAATAAAGGTGTTACTAGCTGCAAAATTAACCATCCAAATCATCTAATAATTCTTGGGTAATCAAGCCCTAATCATGTAGATAATATCCCAATATGTAAACATAACTTTTGAAGGAAAAATAGATAATATCCCAAGATGTTATCAACAATATACTAGGGCAGCCTTGTGGATGTAACAAATTTTTTCTACAACAATAACTTCTAGCCACTGAAATTCACAAGCAAGATACTCAAAATAAAGTCCTTAACAAGGAGAATAATTAGCACTAATTACTTGCAATTTCCAGTGGTAGAAAGAGTGATAGAAGATGATGAAAGTGTAAGTTTGAGACAACCCTAATGACTGTAGCAATTAATTTATAACAAAAATATAATCACTTGGCTAAAGAAGACACCTTAGAGGCTCAAACAAGCTTATAACATGAAGAACAACTTCCAACTCAGACAATTGCAAAATCGCTATTTTTCATGTATACCAAAGCAACGATGTTAGATATCCAATGAATTTAATTAGATTAGTTCCTTAGTAATTGGGTTATGTGGTCTCTTTTTATAAGCGCTAGTTGTGTTACCTCCCCAGGGTGTAAGCCTTTTTACTCCCTAGGGAAAATCAAACTAACAAGGTAAATCTAGGAGGGTGTAAGCCTTTTTAATCCTCCTAGAAACCTTTGTAAAGTGTCTTATCCAAGACAAATGTGATAGATATTAATGGAGGGTGTATGTCTTTATACTTATCCAAGGGTTTAGACAAGAATAACCATGAAACAAAAAGAAATACCAACAATATGCAAAAAAATTCCTTACCAATTTCAAGAGATAGCAAGATAAACCCTTTTCTACCAAGAATATTCCACCACAAAGCAAGAACAAGCATCCAAGAGAGATCTCACACCACTTTTCCCTCCAAGAGACAAGTACTAGCATCCAAAATTGCATAAGAGAGAGAAAGTGTGAATTGCCCAAGTAGGGTGAAAATTTCAGCCATGCAATATGTAATTCTTAAGTGTGATATGTCTAAAATGAAAGTGACAAGGTTTTTATTTATACCGGACCTTGAAAACCAAATTTGTCCACATACTTAGCGTAAAACAAAAATTAGGGAGGCCAACCTCCTTAATTTTCCCCTATACAAATTATAATTCAATTTTACAAAAGAAAAAATCCCTAAATGATGACGTGATGCCCTTTAGGGGTGATGTTTTGGCATAATGAGCAAGTCATTGAGCTTATTGAAGTAGACGTTGGGCCTCCAAAGGCCATGTATTTAAGTGAAAAGGTCTTCCTCCATCCAAACGTGCCAAGTCATCATCAAATCATCCAACACCACAAAGCCCTATCCCTCCAAGTGTGACGTCGTGCCCTAGAAGAGTAGAATGTGGCCTCCAAACATAAACATTGGGGATAAGAGGGCTAGTGAGTCACCTCCAAGGGATAATCAAGTGCCTCCAAAGGAAACATCCCTCTTCCAGGTTGTCTGAAAGAGAGGGGATGCATCATCCAACTTGTGGGATTTGTGCCCCAAATGAAGGTCCAAGTGACCTTGTGCCTTCACGATCAAGATTTCAACTATCAAAGACATGCAAAGACAATCAAGTACACCCTCTAAGGGTCCACAAGTCACAATATCATGCCAAGTAATCCATATCTAATAAAAGAACCACCCGAATATGTGCATCAAATACCCCCTTTTCAAAATAAACAAATGCTCAAAAACCTTATACAAATTGCCAAATTTAGATATGGGAGGGTTGTCATAGTGCCCTATTAGGTAAACCAATTCCTCAAGTAGGGGACATTCCCAAGGAGAAATATCTCTAGGCCATGTAGTGGATGTGATCTGGATGGGGTTAGACTTTTAGGTATGGGGTTTCATGATATACAAGGGCTCATATTGTCTCATTTATGGGTGCCTTTGTTGAGGGCTAGCTACATCTCTTTTCTCTTTTTGTTTTTAAGGCATAATTTTTCTAAACCATTTATTAGACATTTACTTTGCATGTGTAACCAAATTGAAGACAATAAGGGGCACTAAAAAGGAAATGCATAGCCCACATACGCTCTACCTTGGTTTTCATGCCTTTCCAAGTTGAAGTCAATAAGGAGCACTAAAAAGGAATTACATAGCCCACAAACGCTCTACCTTGGAAATTTTAAGAAATTGATTAATTATTTATTTTATGGGTCCCTTAATTTTATTTTTTTGAGAATCATTTCATTGCTCTTGGGATCCCATGGAGAGCCTTTATTTCATGATGTTCTTGCTAGGGCACCTTCGAAGCTAATGCCCCCTTCTTCCCATGAAGTGAGGTATATTCCTTTCTTGGGTCAATAAGCCTGAAAACCTAAAAGGTTGGGAGACGAAAAGGAAGAAGTGATGGAAGGTGGAAAGTATGAGCGGGAATGGTATGATGACCCTTCAAGGAGAACCCCTGGTAGAAACCCTTTCCCTAAGGCACCTTGAAGTGTGACCACCTTTTAGGAAACCATGACACTCACCAAGGTGAAATAGGGAAAAAAGCATAATTTCCAAGAAAATGTTTTCAAAATCAAGAAAGGATTCTTGGCAACATGTTCAAATGCTTGAATTATTAGAATGACACTTACCACAATACCATACTTGTTACCTCATGGAGCAAGACACGATGTCCTCTGTGATCCAAGCTAGGTGTCGTGGATGTTGCTTCCACTGATTGGATGGTGATGTGTATTGAATGAAGGGCTCTGCGTGTTGGGATGCCTCTCGGTACTCCATGTCTACAACCTGAGGTTGTTGAGGCATCATCTCCTTAGTTATCCCTAGAAATGCGAGATAACACTCACTACATTGACATATTGGGTGTTCAGTCATGGGGTGGAATGGTGTAGAAGGATTGAGCTATGATATCTCATATCCTCCCTTCCTATCTCATCCACATGCATCCCTTGATAGATATCTGCCACACTACCACACTCCCCTTGCTAGCTATCTTCCACATTGTCACTCGTCCCTAACACCCCATTTAGCGAATATTTTGTAGAAATATTAAATCAAATGTAGATGTGATTAATTTTCATCATCTTCTTGTCTTTCAAAACTTTAACAATATAATTTAGGCAAATCAAACAATAAATTTCAAATAATTAATATTTTTTCAATTGAAAATTGATGTTTTAAATAAATGAAAGCACAACATTACATATAGATTTTGTGTCTCTATATTAATTGAAAGTCAAAATATACTTGAATCGGGTGATGCATGGGCGGTAGGTGGCACTTCAAGTGGATGTGACTAGAATTAGATTTTGTATGGGGTGTGGGGTAGTTTTAGTGTTCCTAGTGCAAAGAGGGGTAACTCTAATGAGCTAGGATAATGGGACAACAGATGACTTCATGGCGCGTTTGGCGAGCACTTGGATCTTTGATGAGTACGAGGTGATGGTTGTGTAGGGAATTATGGTCTAAGGTGGAGATACAGGTTTTAACTGGAGTAGAGGGGAAACTTTGTTTGGCATTGGGGGGAAACATAATGCTTTAGACTTAGTAGGGATATTTGGTCCTAGTCCCATGCTTGACTAGTGGAAACTTATTGTAATTTTTGTGGTGATTCTCTTTGGTTTTTGTTCTATAGTTTAGTGAGGTTCTCTGGTAGCCTTGGATTTAGTGTTTATGTTGAGTTTTTGGTTTGGGGGAGGGACCCTTTGTTTTCCTATCTATGGCTTCTAATTCCTTTGTATGTCTATGGTTTTGGGTAAACTTGTAGGGAACCATTTTGTGTAAGTTTATACTTGGATCTATGGTCAAGTTAGTGGTTCAGGTTCCTATGAGTGCTCTTAGGGTTCTTCTATGTTGTTTCTATTGTTTTGGTTTCTCCCTCTAGTGGTGAGGTTAACCCTAACTATTTTTCCAAGTCTCTGTGGGCCTCTTCCTTTCCTACTCGTGGTCCATTGCTTATCATGGCTGACCAATTCAACATGGAAGCTCATGAGTTCAGTGCAAGGAGTTTGAGAAGAAGGAAGAGAATTGTCTCTCGACCTCCTAGATACAAGATCCCTATCCATTTGTGACTAGGGATGAAAAAACCACCATGAAGGCAGAATAGGTCTTCCAAACAAAGTTTCCTATTGTGTTTAAAGAGAAGGTGGACACTATGGAGGACTTTGTCATAAAAAAGAGAAAATAGGTTATTAAGGAGCATATTGAGAAGGATTGCCAGGGATGGTTCTTGTACTTTAGGTTGTCAATAACTAGAGACACTAAAGTGTTCTGAGCCATGAGATATACTATCTCACTAAGGCCCTTATATCCCAACTAGTTCAAGAACAAGGAGATGAACACCAACAAATCCTTGTGAGGATAATGCTTTTTGAAGACAAATTCGAGGCTATTTGTAAGGTGGTTTTCGATGTCCAACTTGAGGTATCATAATGGTAGGTTGATGGTTAGGACTACTCAATTGAGGTGGAAGGGCCCTTGGATTCCCAAGGTACATCATCTAATCCAATTATAATTGAAGAAGAAGCAAAGATGGATGGGAGCAAGACAACCTTGGAAACTGAGGGAGCCAGCCCTCCTAACTGTCCAGGCCAAGTTTGATAAGTCCTATGTTGTCTCTTTTGTAGTCATGATACATTATTTTTCTCCATAATCATGGTTTTTAGTGTTTACTATCAATTTTCCTTACTTCTCTTTTTATTTTGTTTTATTCCATACGAGGCTTTAGACCTCTATAGACAGGTTAGACTTAGTTCTAATGACTTGAATATACTTTCAGTAATATTCTTGAACTCTATGTGACCTAGTTTCCTTTTTGGCAAGGCATAGAGAGCTTTGGCTATAATTTTTTTTTACCATGATAATATAAAAGTAGTTAGCTTACCCAAAAAAAATGAAAATCAATATAAAACAAACTCATATAATCTTACATGGGCAATGGTAAACTATATTGAAGAAAATCCAAACTGAATATATACCTTATATATATTAATTGTTTGCTTTTAGCAACCATATAAATCACAATTAACCGATATGTAACTTATAATTTACTGATTTTATCCTTTAAAAATTTTAAATGAAGGAACAAATAAACAACGAACAAACAAAAATATTATAATCATATTAATATGCAGTTTGATTAAAAAATAAAAACAATAAAAACCTCCAAATTACATCATTATTGTTATATGATCAATCATACTTAAAGGGCACATTCAACTTAATTATTAGTCCCTGCCGAAGGCGTAGAGGGACTATAGCGATCAATAATTTGTTGACTTTATATTAGTTTGTCGTTTGACTACAAATTTTTGCATACTTTCTAATGTTCGACCTACAAAACTAAAAGAATTATTTTTATATAATAAAAAAACCCATATATGTCATGATCTGATTAGATAATAGATTTGACGTCTTATTGCGAGCTTCACTATTATCAATGAATTATATGTTTCCATTTCCAAAGTTTTATCATGTACGGTACTTTTTTTATTTGTACTATTCATATTGAAATGTTTAGATATCCAAAGTTTATAGTGGTCGATAATTCGTTGACTTTATATTAGTTTTTTGTTTCACTACAAATTTTTGCATAATTTTTATTGTTCGAACTACAGAACTAAAAACATTAATTCTTTATTTGACTACAAATTTTTGCATAATTGCTATTGTTCGAACTACAGAACAAAAAACATTATTTATTTGTTTTATTTGTGTTATTATTATTACTCTGTATTTGTATTGAAATGTTTGCATACCGAAGGTTTATATCATTGACACTTTTTTTGAGGTGCTTGAATAGGCCTCACAGCTTAAATGTTTACATGGCGTGAGGTCCTCAAACAAGCTTGACAGCTTAAATGTTTGCATACCGCGAGGCCCTTAGACAACCTGACAACCTTAAATGTTTATCTAAATAGGCTTCTCGGAGTACATTGTTCCTCGAAATTTTCCATACAATGTTGCAGTGAATTTGGACAATATTGTTGTCCACCGCCAGTTTAATAGGCATTGTATGTTTCATACTTCTTCTAGGATTAGAATGCAATTTCGTCATCGTTGAAGCTACATACATTGTTTACTGGTTTGGTGGGTGCTTCTTCTTTGTTGGTTCGTTGGTTTCTCCTTGTTGTTGTTTGGTTCATAATTTGACCTACACTTCTTCCTTTCATCGTTTCAGAGTAAGTTTCCATGCCATAATTTCATTTTCTATTCCTTCTTTGTTGTTCAGTGTTTGCAGTTTGCAAGTAAGAATGTTTGCTTATTTCTACTGGCATGCTCGTCATATGTTTTTGGTTCCTTCTGTGCTTTGGCTGCAGTTTGGTAATCATTGGAGATACATATGTTGTTTACTATTTCGGTGGTTGTTGCTTGTTCGTTGGCTCATCGGTTGCTGGTTGCTTTTGTTTGGCTCAAGTTTACGAGTTTGGGGCCCTGGGGCTGCAGTTGGGCCTATTCATGGTTCTCGCTTGATCCAGGTGGATATCGGTGGACACCCACCTTTCCCAGCTAGCTCAAAACAAATTTCTAGCAATTTTGATAATTTATTATTTTTAGCAATTTTTCGGGTCCTGAACTTCTGGAGCCGTTTTGAGGCCCTAAATGATGTTTTTTGGGGTAAGTTGCGACTGCAAAATTTCATCATAAAATTTTGTGCAACTGTTGTAGTCCTCGGATATATCTTTCCAACGGGCTATCATATGCCTAAAACGGAGATCGTATGCAAAAGTTACGACCCCGGGAAGTTGATGTACTGACTTACCCAAATGGGGCCCACATGACTTTTGGCGCTTCATCTCCTAGGGTTAGGTTTTTGGATGTTTAGGGTTTTTGAAACTATTGTTTATTGTAAAAAGGCTTTGAGAGCCTCATTGTAATCATCTTCTTGCGAATGAGCGCAGTCGTCACATCTCTTCTCAGAGATAAGCCGCCACCATTCCAACAAGCTTGTTTTCCGCTGCATTTTACAGTTTCAACTTATTTCCTTATTGAATAGAAAACCAGTTTTACTGTATCTCTGTTATTCTGTGTTAAGCATTTGGTAATAATCTGTAGTCATTTCTTTCTTCTCATAAAATCCAGATCAGTGGTATCAGAGCGGTCTGCTCCTTGTCGTCTTAATGCATGTCCCCAACGAGGTCGGAGTACAAAGATTTGGGTCTCAAGCTTGTTTCTCTTGAGGAAAAAATATCTCACACACCTAAGCGACCTCTCATGGAAGGAGAAAATAAAGATGACGGGACGAGAGATCCTTTCAAACTGTTGATTGAGGAAGCCCTCATGCAACAGAGGAACGAGATGATGGATAATTTCGCGCAAATCCTTCGGCGACTTCCAACAGGCGATGCATCTTCTTCGAGCAGAGGCACCGCCCCCTTCAAGGTACAAATAAACTTCGATATTCCTGTATTTGAAGGTCAGATAGACGTAGATGTTGTAGACAAGTGGTTGAATCTACTAGAAGGTTATTTCTCTGTCCATAACTTTTCGAATAGAGAAAAGATTAATTTTGCACTCCTCAAAGTTGTTCCCCGTGTCAAAGATTGGTGGGAAACTTTCTGTGAGCAAAAGGAAACAGAGGAACCTTCATTATTTACAGTCACGACCACCTGGGAATCCTTCAGAGATGCTATTAAGGAAAAATACTACCCTGTCGGAAGTTATGACGACTTGTATACCAAATGGACCACATTGCGGCAAGAAAGAGACCAAGCAGTGCCACATTTCACAAATATCTTCCATACCTTGCGCACCAAGTTGGGTATCAAAGATTCAGAGAGACATATGGTGCTCAAGTATCATGGTGCTCTACACAGATACATCCAGACCAAAATGGAATTTCTGGACATCTCATCCTTAGGCACGACCTACCGATATGTCGTCAAAATCGAGCAGAAGCTCAAACAAAAGATGCAACAATTTGGGTCGGGGAACCCCTCATAACAAAATCCAGGAAAGGGCATCCCCAACCCACAGAACAAAGGACAGAGAAAATATGCACAGTATCAGGACAACCAGTCCAAGTTTCAAGTAAAGAAGGACACCGGAAAGACAAAGAAAGATACTGGGAAGTGGTGTGAATTCCATAAGAGCCCTTGGAATAACACTGTTGACTGTCGCTCAAAGCAGATGTTGGTGGCTGAAGTGAAAGCCTCTGAATCAAATGCGGGTTCTGACTCTGATTCAGAACAAGAAATGGGAAGACGGATCATTGATGCAGAACCCAGTGCCACCATTGCTACCACCAAGCTCCAGCATGGTCAACTAGACGAGCCAGAAGAAGGAGAGCACCTCTTCCATTCCCAGATGTGGGTAAAAGGAACCCCACTGCACTTTATTGTTGATAGTGGTAGCCATAAGAACCTCATCTCAGCAGAGGTCATCAAGCGGCTGGCCCTGTTGACAATGCCACACGCACAACCCTACACCATTGGATGGCTCCGCCAAGGAAGCAATCTCCGTGTCAGCCAATAGTGTCGACTGTCTTACGGCATCAAGCCCTTCAAAGATGAGGTATTATGTGATGTTTCTCCTCTCGAAGTTTGTGATGTTCTTTTGGGCCAAGCTTATTTATGGAAATGTCATGATGTATATGAGTCTAGGCCTCGTAGTGTTATTATTACTTTGAACAGAAAATTGTACAGGATACCCGAGGCTGTCCCACCTAGTGTTATTTCCTTGATATCTGCTAAGAAATGCAGGAAGGTCATCTCTCAGACGAGGAAGTTTGTCTTCTTCGTGATCCGCTCTCAGAATGAGAGAAAAATCACAGCCACATCCAGGGTCTCTGCAACCGACCTCTCCACACACCAGAAGCAAGTAGATAAGGTCGTGGAAGAATACTCAGATATCTTCTCCTCGCCTATTGGGGTACATCTACACTTCCAGGTCAAGCACCCCATCGATCTGACTCCTGGCGCACCGTTGCCCAATGGGCAAGTCTATCGTCGCTCTCTGTTAGAGAATGAAGAGATCAAGCGACAGATCCAAGAATTTCTCCACAAGGGGCACATCCGTCCTAGATGATCACCTTGCGGGAGCCTAATCATGTTGGTACAGAAGAAAGATGGAACCTAGTGACTTTGCATTGATTATCAGGCTCTGAATAAAATCACAGTCAGAAACTGGTACCCGATTCCCCGAATCGATGACCTCCTTGCTCAACTCATGGGGGGCAAATACTTCAATAAGATTGATCTGAAGTTTGGCTACCACCAGGTCCCAATATAACAGACAGATGTATGGAAGACCACCTTCAAGTCAAAGGAAGGCCTTTTTGAATGGTTGGTCATGCCCTTTGGTCTGACAAACACTCCAGCCACTTTCATGAGGATGATGGATGATATCCTGCGACCATTCACCAATACGTTTGTAGTGGTGTATCTTGATGACATTCTCACTTACAGCAAGACTTGGGCCGAACACTTGCAGCATATTCAGCAAGTTTTGCACACCCTGTGACAACACAAGCTATATGCCAACTTGGAAAAATGCTCCTTCGGCATGGACAGGGTCCATTACCTAGGCTACATCATTGATAAACATGGTGTACATGTGGATCTAGCCAAAATCCAAGTCATCCGTGACTGGCCAGCCCCAACCACACTCAAGGAGCTTCGGAGCTTCTTGGGCCTTGCCAATTTCTACCATAGGTTTGTGTTGGGATTCTCCCATATTGCATGGGCCCTCAGCCAAATAACTAGGGGTGGTGGTAAGGCGAAATTTGCATGGGGCCAGCCCCAACAACAAGCGTTCAATGATTTGAAGCAGCGCTTGTGCTCAGCCCCAGTACTTTCACTACCAGACCTGCAACAACCCTTTGAGATTGAGACTGATGCTTCAGACTATGTTGTGGGTGTCGTTCTCACGCAACATGGCCACCCCATGGCCTATCATAGCGTAACACTATCAGATGTTGTCCGTAAGTACCCTACTTATGACAAAGAAATGTACTCCATTGTGCAAGTTTGCCGCCAGTGGAGACATTACATTCTTGGGAGGGAGACAGTCATCCACACTGATCATAAGCCACTACAGTTTATGCAGACACAAGAAAAATTGCAGAATGACCGCCATCAAAAGTGGTCCACATACTTGTAGCAATTCCACCTTAACATCAAGTATAAAACAAGAAGCACCAACCGTGTCACTGATTGCCTCAACAAACCACCAGTCGCGTCACTCACCACAGTGCTAGACTCCTGCAGCCATGAGACCTCTGGATGGCCCCAACTCTATGAGACAGACCCAGACTTCGCCACCACCTACCAAATGTTGGGTACAAAGGCAGTTGTCGATAATTTCCATCTTCAGGATGGGTTGTTTTGTCGCCTGGGCCATATATGTGTTCTCTCAAGTGAGCGAGCGAAGCTAATCTGGGAAGCCACTACAGCCAGGTGGCAGGAAACTTCGGCGTTGAAAAGACAATGGCAATGCTACAAAAACATTTCTGCTGGTCGAAACTTCGATCGGAGGTCAACAAGTATATCAGGTCTTGCACTGCTTGCGCTATTCCTAAACCAACCACTAAGAAACAGGGTATGTACACCCCTCTTCCTACTCCTGACAGACCATGGGAATCCATCTCAATGGACTACATGTCAGGCCTCCCATCCACCAAGCGGGGAAATGACTGTGTTTTTGTGGTTGTCGATCGCTTTTCTAAGATGGCGATTATGGTTGCTTGCAAGAAGAGCATAACAACAGAAGCCACTACCAAGCTCTTCTTTGAACGAGTCTAGCTACATTTTGGAATCCCACAAACCATTGTCTCAGATCAGAACAGTCGATTTCTTAGCACATTTTGGTCGAGCCTCTGGTCACTGCTGGACACCAACCTCACCAAATCCACGGCCTTCCACCCCCAGACAGATGGCCAAACCGAGGTCGTAAATCGAATGATCTTGCATATCCTGCGCATGTATAATTCCAAGCACCCTCGCACATGGGATGAGAGTCTTCCCTATGTCCAACATAACTACAACCGAGCCCTGCATAGCTCAACCGGCCACATCCCCTTTCAGGTGGGGCTAGGATTCCAACCATTGGGTCCCATAGATGTTGCACTTCCCCTTGCAGTCACCTCGACCGAATCCTCTCCTACTCCAGCTGAGGATGACAAAGCCACCTGATTCATTGAGAGGATCCAACACATCCGCCAACAGGTTCAGGATATCCTACAGAAGTCTAATGACAAGTACAAGCAGCGCCATGATCAACATTGGGTTCCACATAAGTTTCAGGTGGGCGACAAAGTTTGGTTGCACTTGCAGAAAGAACACCTTACAGGACCCCATCGAAAGCTTCGCCCACTTCGATATGGGACATACACCATCACCAAGGCTATGGGGGATAATGCTTTTGTGCTCAACATTCCTCCTTTCCTTGGCTTGCACCCAATCTTCAACGTGGACCTCCTTCGGCCTTATTTCCCACCATTATTGGACACCTCAGACGTAGCAGAACAACTGACACCAACGGAGCTCAACCCCAACTGCATACAATAGGCATCTAGTGATCAGATTGTGGACACACAGATCAAGGGCACTCGACAACAAAGGATCTAGCTTTATCGATTCATCAAAGCAGGGCAGCTCCTGCACCAAGGCAAGTGGCTCACCCGAGGCCAAATTCAACAGAAATTTCCTCATCTGATGGGGGAACTCAACGCAATGACGACCATTGCTTCCTAAGGATGGAGGATTGATCCAGGTGGATATCAGTGGCCACCCACCTTTCCCAACTGGCTCAAAACAACTTTCTAGCAATTTTGATAATTTACTATTTTTAGCAGTTTTTCGGGTCCTGAACTTCTGGAGCGGTTTTGAGGCCCTAAACGATGTTTTTTGGAGTATGTTGTAATCACAAAATTTTGTGCAACTGTTGTATTCCTCGGATAGATCTTTCCAATGGGCTATCATACGCCTAAAATGGAGATCGTATGCAAAAGTTACGACCCCGAGAACTTGATGTACTGACTTACCCAAACGGGGCCCACATGACTTTTGGCGCTTCGTCTCCTAGGGTTAGGTTTTTGGATGTTTAGGGTTTTTGAAACTCCTGTTTATTGTAAAAAGGCCTTGAGAGCCTCATTGTAATCATCTTCTTGCGAATGAGCGCAACCGTCACATCTCTTCTCAGAGATAAGCCACCACCATTCCAGCGAGCTTGTTTTCCGCTGCATTTTACAGTTTCAACTTATTTCCTTATTGAATAGAAAACCAGTTTTACTGTATCTCTATTATTCTGTGTTAAGCATTTGGTAATAATTTGTAGTCATTTCGTTCTGCTCATAAAATCTGAATCATCCCTGGTTTGGTGCTTGATGTTTTCTTTTGTTTACTTTGGTTTTGCAGGGATGGAGTCATGCAATGATAGTTGGAGCTGGGTTTTTTTTTCTGGGGGGCGCTTTACGATGTTCAGACCCTGCACCCGCAAGTGGACCTGCGGTTGTGTTATTTTCCATGTCTAGCGAAGTCGAGATCTGTTCTGTTGTAAAATTTTGCTAATACTTCAGTGTTGACATGATTGGAAAATAGTGGCATAAGAAATAATTGGACAACCACATGTGCAATTGTAATATCCGTTGTTTTTTTGTTAAAATAAAACATGTGCAAGTTGCACTTATTAACCATATATGGTGGAATGTGCCCATATCACAATACATGTTCTTTATTCTCTACACAGACTGGTGTGGCCACAATACAATTTGTCTTGTACTTGAGATATGATATGTACACCAAAGATACTGCAAAATTATATTTCCATGTCTGGAATTATATCTGGATACTTTTCCACAGAAAACCAAAATCGTTTAGCTATGGCCATGCAATTTCTTAATATTTTGTGGCTTGTAATATATTTTCGGCAAGGAATTTTTTTATATATTTACAACCATGGATGGAGAAAAGAAAAGGTTCATGTTTCTACCTATCTTTTATTCTATCTGTTGATTCTCATTTACTATATGTACATATTACTTGTTCTCTGGTGCATACCAACTTCCATTCATGTTCATTGTATTTTGTGTATTCCCAAGTTCAAACAAACAGAATATCTAGAGAAAACGATGGAGTCTTGACTGCAGCGGTGGAAGATGATATACAAAGGCACATGCTTGTACTGTTATTTCAAATTCCATTGTTTTGTATTTCATTTATTTTATGTATATGTGTTCACCTAGTTTATTGTATGTAGATATTGTATACCTTCCTACATAATAACTTATCTTCATTCCATGTCTTACTACATACTAACTTCCTTCATGTCCATTGTATTTTTCCCGCATTGCTACATTTAAACAAACAGAATGGATGGAGAGGACAATGGAATCTTTGGTGTGAATGTAGACGAGGAGTTACAGAGGTGCATACATGTACTCTTATTTCATATTCCAATGTTGATTATTTCATTTATTATCTGTGTATTTGTTCTACTTGTTCTACTGCTTTGCACCTTTTTTGTTGTATGTATATACTACGTATCTTTGTGTTTATTCTCATGTGAATCGTATTCTGTTTGTTATTACATTGAAATAAATAGAACTGTATTTCTTTCTGTTGCATGCCTTTCTTCATGCTAACTTGCCTTCATGTCCATTGTATATTCGACATTGCTACCTTGGAAGAAACAAATTGGTTGGAAATGAAGATGAATTCTTTTATGCAACAACATAGGGGTCTGTGGTACAATCTTCGAAAAGGTATACCAATTGTGCTAGTAAATTAAATATACAAAGCGAGCGGGGGCATATAATATTAGACTAGAAAACGATGATTCGACAACAATGGGCCTTTGTGCCCTCCCCATTTCTATTTTTTCCATTTTCTATTATCCCTTTTTCTTTCTAATTGCTTTGCTTAGTCATCTTTCCAAAAATGACTTAGTGTGCAGGTTTGCGGACTCACGGGTTCACATTTATGGTCACGCTTCTACCTTATTTCATACCTACCCACTTTGTCGATTGCGGGTGCCGGGCTGACGGGTTCAAGATTGTGCCTCTGGCTTCCGAGGTCCCGCGATATAAATATTGGTTGGCATGCCCCGCCATCACACCCTATTTACTGTTACACATTTTTCAGTCAAAAAAATTGAGGCATACAATTTGATCCTCGAGTCCTCATGTTTCCTGAGTATCCATTGACACCCTATTTCGTATTCCATCTCCTTCCACAGTGCATGTGACATTAATAACTATTATGGACAATATACAATGCATATGCTTGTTTAGTTCTTCTGATGTTCATCTACACATGCTTGCATCATAAAAAGTTGGACTAGTGACATGGCCATGAGCAGTTAGTCATCCTAGACATCAGCAGATTGACAAGGCCAAAGGTAAAGATGCATACATTATGTTCCTAGTATGTTTACCAAACAAATATTCTTAGCTATTTATTAATCTATGGCATGGTGAATATGTTGATGTCATATGAAATACATACTTTGCAATTCACAAAGTATACAACTGTTGTGTGTATACATCTACAGATTCATCCTCACTTTGCTCATACAAATAGCCTTCACCAAATTTCTGCGGTTTTTTTATTTTTTTATTTTTTGGGGGTGCAGTTGCATATTATATTTCTCAATGTATTAATTCCTATGCTCGCATTTCCAGGTTGAAGGTGTTTTGGTTGCAACGAATGCGTACTCGACCCCCTTTGAGCCTGTATGTGCGATATGCAACTCTCCTGCTTCTGCTTCCACTTTGATAAGTGATGGTACGATTGATTGTATTCTATGCAGTAAAAAATGTCCGTACATATATGGACATTGCCTCAATGTTGCCATCTGAACCGTGGGAAACACAACCGTGCATTGTACAATTAGACAGTCTATGTTACAAGATGTACTTCCTAGATTAGTAGAATTGTCATATGAAGCATACCTACAGAAAAACGCAAGCAATGTCTACATGCTACGCGACTTTCAGATACATAGAAAATTTACCTTAAATGAGGACAATGTGATATTGCATATCAGTTGGAAATAATAATAATAATAATAATAATAATAATAATATATATATATATATATATATATATATCAAGCTTTGGCAGGAAACAAAAAATATCTCATGTTTTTCTGTAATATTTCTTCAACACCTAGATGAATGTTCGTCGGACTCGAGTACTTGAGAATATAATTACAAATGCAATCGATGTTGTTATTTTGATGTTTTCTTGCATCTCCCAGTGAGAATTTTGCATATTTGTTTTGGTGTGCAAATAAAAAAAAAACATGGTAGCTGGTTATGGCTTTGATGGAGGAGCCTCCACGTTTTTTGGGTGCCCAAGTTGGACAATTGTTTTTCAACTATATAGCCATAACAAGATTTCTGCAATTTTGTTTTGGGTGCTCGACTAAAATAAAACTTTGTCTCCAACTATACATTTATGGTATGGTATCTACATTTTCTCGATGCCCTAATTGAAAAAAAAGGACTCAGCATGGATTCAAACATCAACATGAGAATTTCAGATCGCGCTATAGAGATTGCACATGCATAAGATTGTTTGGTCTAGAAATGGGAAGCATGAAAACAAACCCCATAAAAAGTATCCAACTGTAAAGAACTCGGGCCCGTCCTTTGAACCGTCAAAATAGATTGCTCATCTGGGCATAATCATTAGAAATTTGCAATAATATTTGAAATTTGACATTGTTAAAACTAGTAGTGATAGACCATGGCACTATCAGAAGAAAATGACCATAGTGATTTTGCTTAATGGTAAAATAGTAATCAACAAATTTCTTGTTCCCCATTTTGAGATATGGTTATAACTAGCATGCAATGGTGAAGCTCCGTTGGTTTTGTGTTGTCTTCTGTTTGGCAGATTGTTGTTCATATCCCATGGCCCTGATTATTTTATCGTGGGAACATATACCAGATGTAAGATAAAACCAATGCCATGACGTGTTTTATTTTTATATCAAATTGTTTGATGCAAAGGTCGATGTGTGTTGCTCTATGGAACCTTGTGGGATCTTTCTTGTGGCCTGTTTGGTGTTTACTTGGTTCTTGGTTGTATTCTTCGCTCTGGAAAATTAATAATACATTCCGGATCTTCGCAGTTTTTCTATGATCTTAAAGACTATAGAGGACATGATTTCCCCTTTAATATAAGCTCTGTGACGCAAATGTAGTATGTGGCTCATTTTAACACTTTTCCTTGATCGATGAACTTAGTAAAATTAATCTCCCGGAATAATTTGAAATAAAAGAATATATAATGTGCGAAGTCCAATGGAGCTATCATATCAACAAGAGGCCATTAAAATTCAAATCCGTCGTTGTTATACTTGTGGTGAAGCTGGCTGATAGTACAATAACTTTACTTAGACATCCCAAAATTGATTTTCTTGTAGCTTTTCGATGCTTCTCTTATACAAGAAGATCCTGGAAACTATAAGCATGGCTCGATGTATCTATTCCTTGATTGAAGAACTTGCTCACATGTTTAATGCACTTCATAGTTGTTGCTAAAACCATCAATGGGGCTTTCTTAAACCAATTCCTGCTTCCGAAAATTGCCATCTCCTTTATTTTTTCCCTGTGCTTTACATTTCTGGTTACTTACTCATTTTTCAGAAAATGTCTAGGTGCAGAAGTTGGCGGATTCACGTCTTCAGATTTCTACTTATTTTTATATCACCAGCCTGACCGACCACTTCCCAGTTTCATATTGAACAAAATTTTTGGATCGCGGGTTCCCGGATAGGTAGGTTCAACATTATGTTTCCATTGTTGTGCCGCCTTCAAACAACACTCGGACTTCCGCGATCTACAATTTAGCAAACAAATTCCCCTTTATTTCATTTTTAGCACTTTTCCTTGATCGATGAACCTAGCAAAATTAATATCCTATAATAATTTGAAATAAAAGAATATATACTATGCGAAGTCCAATGGAACTATCATATCAACGAGAGAACATTAAAATTCAAATTCATCATTGTTAATGCTTGTGGCGAAGCTGACAGTACAATAACTTTACTTACACCCCAAAATTGATTTCCTTGTAGCTTTTTGATGCTTCTCTTATACAAACAAATCCTCGAAACTATAAGTATGGCTCGATGTATCTATTCGTTGATTGAAGAACTTGTTCACATGTTTAATGCACTTCATAGTTACTGTTAAGACCATCAATGGGGATTTCTTACACCAATTCTTGCTTTCAAAAATTGCCATCCCTCTTTTTTTTCCCATCTGCTTTCCATTTTTGGTTACTTAGTCGTTTTTTCAGAAAATTCAAATTCGTCATTGTTAATACTTGCGGTGAAGCTAGAAGTACAATAAATTTACTTACACATCCCAAATTTTATTTCCTTGTAGCTTTTCGATGCTTCTCTTATACAAACAGATCCTGGAAACTATAAGTATGGCTCGTTGTATCTATTCCTTGATTGAAGAACATGTTCACATGTTTAATGCATTTCATAGTTACTGTTAAGATCATCAATGGGGCTTTCTTACACCAATTCCCGCTTCCGAAAATTGCCATCCCCTTTCTTTTTTTTCCATCTGCTTTCCATTTCTGGTTACTTACTCATTTTTTTGGAAAATTTCTAGGTGCGGGAGTTGGTAGATTCACGTCTTTAGATTTCCACTTACTTTTATATCACCAGCCTGATCGACCGCTTCCCCGTTTCATATTGTACAAAATTTTTGGATCTCGGGTTCCCGAATAGGCGGGTTCAACATTGCGTTTCCATTGTTCTATCGCCTGCAAACAACACTCAGACTTCCACGATCTACGAATTAGCAAACAAATTCCCCTTTATCTCGTTTTTTAGCACTTTTCCTTGATCGGTGAACTTATCAAAATTAATTCCCTAGAATAATTTGAAATAAAAGAATATATACTATGTGAAGTCTAATGGAACAATCATATGAACGAGAGGACATTAAAATTTAAATTCATTGTTGTTATACTTGTGGTGAAGCTAGCAGTACAAAACTTTACTTAAACATCCCAAAATTGATTTTCTTGTAACTTTTCGATACTTCTCTTATACAAACAGATCCTAGAAACTATAAAAATTGTTCGTTGTATCTATTCCTTGATTGAAGAACCTGTTAACATGTTTAATGCACTTCATAGTTACTGTTAAGACCATCAATGGGGCTTTCTTACAACAATTCTCGCTTCCGGAAATTGCCATCGGCTTTCTTTTTGCCTGCTTCTTTCCCTTTCTGGTTACTTACTCATTTTTTAGAAAATGTCTAGGTGCGGGAGTTGGCAGATTCACGTCTTCAAATTTCCATTGTTACTTTTATATCACCAGCTCGACCGACCGCTTCCCCATTTCATATTGAACAAACTTTTTGAATCATGGGTTCCCGGATAGTTGGGTTCCACTATTCCCCTCTGTACAAACAACACCCAAAATTCTGTGATATACAAATTGATGGCCGAAATTTGTCACGGTGACATACAATTTTACCATCGGCCCCTCACGTCTCCTGGTTATATATTGTGACCCTTTTTTTTGTAACCCGCCTAACCGCTTTCCATACTTGGGCATTCATTGGAATCTGTTTTGCGGGTTGGCGGGTGGATGAATGTACAATGCTTAGTCGCCCTTCGTCATCCTCGCTAACTTCGTACTTCTTTCTAGATATGCAATTATTAAGCTTTAATGCTAGTAGTTCATCGTGCAGGAACCATTAAGATTGTCATTATTGTCCTAAAGGCTGGAGAAGATTTGTCATTAATACGCATTAAACCAAGATTTGTGGAGAAGAGTGTTATCCTTTCCAAGTATTCATTTCAAATATGATGCAATCTCTTTCGTGCGTCGGACAGTTGGAACCTTTAAGAAATCTCTAATTTCTTAATCGCTCTTCGTTGTCACCGCCACCTTCTCACGTTTTTCTAAATATGCAATTAGTAAGCTTTAATGGTAACAATTCATTATGCACAAACCCTGGAGATTGTCATTGATTAGCGAAAGGCTCGAGGAGATCTTCCATTGATACACATTAAACTAAGATTTGCAGAGGGTTATATTATCCCTCCCCAATTTTCATTTCAAACATCGTCTGGAGAAAATGGAAATTATCATTAACTTATGGCAGCAGTTCTGTCCAGATACAGTAAACACCTTCGGGCATGATGGCCAGAGGTTCCAACATTCCAGGGAATATTATTACTACTCATCTCCTTCCGTCCAGGAACAAAAAAAGAGATGGTCCCTTGGTACACCGAGAGAAATATTTCAAGCCAAAGAATTACAAGGAAACCCTGCCTGCTCAGACAACCTGCCCAGTTGCATTGATGGCTGGCGCAGAGGTTGATGCAATGGATTCTGAGTCAGAAGAAGAGGATTTGATGGACGATGATACGACAATGGATGATGGAAATGAAGAGATTGTTCCCACTCCTTCTCCCAAATTGAAATAAACCATAATGGGTGGTACTTCCTGGCTCAGCGATGGCGGTCCTGACAACACCAAAAGAATGAGTTTCAGAACAGAAACCGACGTTGAATGAAATAGCCACTTTGCAGCTCAAAAGACTGCAAGACTGCAAGTATTTCCTAAAAAAAAAACATGGTAATCAGTTTTGTATGCATGTTGAAGAGCATATCGATGGCTCCTGCATGTTGCAGATCCTGTGCCTGTGTTTATGGCAGATATGTTCAATGTTTTGACCCAAAGAACTCGATACAATTTCTAAGGATAGATATACAATGCTTAGTGTTTCTTTTTTTTTTATGGATTTACTATTAAAAATTTTGCCTTGGAGTCTTGGTTGCTGCTTCTTTTCTGGATTTAACACCTCTTCTCATTGGCATGGTTCAGTAGTCTTGTAGTTCTTCGATATTGTATTTTCTTAGGTAATTTGTTCTAAAATGGAGCATCTAACAATTATATGGCAATGCACTGTGTCGATCCACCAGAATTTTATGGAAACAAAAAATGAATTTCAGACAGTTTCAAACCAACATTCAATTCTATTCGTAATGCAGATAGAGCATGGCAATACAAAATCACAATGCTGCAGCAAGATCGTCATTCTTGTTTCTAGACATACAATTATTAATATTTAATGCTAACAAACCATAATGCAATAAGTTTAATACTTAAGTTAATATGTTACAGTAATGGAAGAATGTATCAAGAACACACTTACTCCAATAAGTTGTAATAAATCTAATCTTCAATAAAGCATTTGCTGACAATTACTAGAAAATGATGGTTTTGAAACAATGGGGCTTGCTTGAAACCAATTCATGCTTACAAAAATTGCCCTCTGCCTTTTTATTTTCCCACTCTTTTATCCCCTGTAGTTTCTCTTTCTAGTTACTTAGTTGTTTTTTTCTGAAAATGTCTTACTACACGGATTGGAGGATTCACACGTTTCGACTGAGCCCTTCCCCTTTGTCTAAATTTTACTTTCCATTGTTTTGTGATCTGCAAACAACACTCCGACTTCTACGATATGCAGATTTACTTCTGGACTCCCACATCATCCCCTCTTCCATGTTACACATTTTCCACCGAAATGTTCAGATATATACAATTTGACAGTCGGGGCCTTACAGCTCCTCGGGAACCCGTCACCCTATTTTGAAGCTCGTCCGACCGCTTTCCACACTTGACCATTTCTTGACATCTCTTTGGCGGATCGTCGAGTTCGCAGGTTCAAGAAATTTCAAATTTCTAGTTGTTGTTTCATGTGCCTGCTACATTCAGATTTATTTCCAAGTATATGCAATATGTATACAACTTCTCCAGCAACATACTAAAAATATCTTGCCAGGAAATAGAATATCTATTGCAGATTTGAATATATTGGACCTTCTTTTCCCTCTTCTATACTTGACCAAATTGTCGTTTCTTTTTTCCCTCTACTCTCTCTTTCTCGTTACTTAGTCATTTTTCCGAAAATGCGACTCCGACCAACCACTAGACATTCGATGCCTAGGCACTTTTCATATCGTGAATTCCCAGGCAGGCGGGCTCTATATTGCACTTCCATTGTTTTGTGGCCTGCAAACAACACTCGAACCTTTGCGATATAAAAATTTGTTACCGCACTCCCACATCATACCCTCTTCCATGATACACAGTTTGCACATGAAAGTTCCAAGACCTCCAATTTAACCTTTGGGTCCTCACGTCTCCTAGGGAGCTATTGTCACCCCATTTTGAAGCCCCTGCATCTGCTTTCCATATTTCACCATTTCTTGGAATCTATTTCACGCCTCCAATTCCATATTTACCCGACTTTTTTCGCTTGTAGATTCCCAGACATGCAAACTGCACTTCCAATGTTCCTTGACCTGCAAACAATCCCCCCCCTCTTTCAAGATATACAAATTGACTTCCAGACTCCTACATCAGCCCTCTTCTGTGTTACACAGTATGCACTCAAAAGTTCTGATCAATACAATTTGACTGTCGGGCCCTCATGTCTCCTTCGGGACCCTTGTCAGCCTATTTTGATGCCCGTTCGACTGCTTTCCACAGCCATTTCTTGCAATCTCTTTCGCAGATCGTCGAGTTGGCGGGTTCAGACAATTTCCAATTTCTAGTCGTTGTCTTTTGTGTCCACCACCTTCGCACTTCTTTCCAAGTATATGCAATAAGTATATAACTTCTCCAAAAACATGCAGAAAAGATCTTGCCAGGAAATGGAATATCTATTACAGATGTGAATATATTATCCCTTCTTTTCTGTCTTCTATACTTAACCAAATTCTTGTTTCTCTTTTCCATGTACTTTATCTTTCTCGTCCCTTAGTCGTTTTTTCAAAAATTTCTAGCTGTGCGGGTTGGCGGACTTATGATTTCTTGAATCCTACATCAACCCCTCTTTTATGTTACACAATATGAACTCAAAAGTTCCGATCAATACAATTTGACCGTCGGGCCCTCATGTCTCCTTGGGAACCCTTGTCAGCCTATCTTGGAGCCCGTCTTCTAGATTCCTACATCAACCCCTCTTCTGTGTTACACAGTATGCACTCAAAAGTTACGATCAATACAATTTGACTGTTGGGGCCTCATGTTTCCTCGTGAACCCTTGTCATCCTATTTCTAAACCCGTCCGACCGCTTTCCATGACCATTTCTTTCAATCTCTTTCGCGGATCGTAGACAATTTCCAATTCCTAGTCGTTGTTTTTTGTGCCCGCCACCTTCTCACTTCTTTCCAAGTATATGCAATAATTATATAAATTCTCCAGAAACATGCAGAAAAGATCTTGCTAGGAAATGGGATATCTATTACAGATGTGAATATATTAGCCCTTATTTTCCATCTTTTATACTTAACCAAATATATGTTTCTCTTTTCCCTGAACTTTATCTTTCTCATCACTTATTCGTTTTTTTGAAAATGTCTAGTTGCGCGGGTAGGCGGACTTGTGGGTTCACATTTTCACTCGTGATTTTATATCGCGACACCGACCGACCGCTTCCCCATTCCATACCCAACCACTTCTCCGACCGCGAATTCCCGGTAGGCGGGCTCTAAATTGCACTTCTATTGTTCCATGACCTGCAAACAGTACCCTGACTTCCACAATATACAAATATACAACCAGACTCACATCATATCGTCTTCCATATTATAGTCTACCTATCATGCCCTCTTCCGTGGTACACATTTTTCACTGAAAACTTTCGAGACATACAGTTTGACCGTCGGGTCCTCATGTTTCCTATGGAACTATTGTCATCCCATTTTGAAGCATGCTTGTCTACTTTCCATACTTCACCATTTCTTCAAATTTATTTCGCGGACCGTCATGTTGGCCAGTTCGAGAAATATCCAATTCCTAATCGTTGTTTCCTGTGCCCGTGCCCTTTTGGAATGAGCAATTAACAATTATTTATAAGATCTTATTTCTAAGTATGAAATTAGCAAGCGTTAATGCTAAACCAGGATTTGAGGAGATCTCCCATTAATACGCATAAAACCAAAATTTCCAAATGGTTATATTATCCCTTCCGAGTGTTAATTTCAAACATCATGGAATGTCATTTGCGCATCGTTGGGTTGTTCCATTCCAGAAATCTTCAATCCTTGATTCTGAAAATGAGTTTGACTGATTGTTTCCCTATTCCATACTTAGCCACTTTCCCGGAATTCCGCAAATATACAAACCGACTGCTGAACTACCCCATCATGCTCTCTTCCGTTTTACATGCTTTTCAGTAAAAAATTATGATACATAAAATTTGACCGTCGGACACTCGCCTCTCTTGAGTATCCTCCGTAACCCTATTTTGAATCCCGTACGACTTCTTTTCATACCTTTCCATTCTCTCCTTTCTCTTCCCCGTCTCCGTGACCTTCACACTTGTCTATAATAAAAAAAATGTTTATATATATATATATATATATATATCTTGTTTCTAAATATGCAATTAGTGACATTTAATTCTAACATCTCATCTTGCAGGAACTGTATAGATTGTCATTGATGGGCGAAAGGCTCGAGGAGATCTCCTATTAATATGCATTAAACCAAGATTTGCAGAGGGTTATATTATCCCTTCCGAGTGTTGATTTCAAAATTATGAAATGTCGTTCGCACGTCGTCGGCTTGGCACGTTCACGAAACCTCCAATCCTTAATTTCTCTTCATCATACCCGCCACCTTCACACTTCTAAATATGCAATAAGTAAGCTTTACTGCTGACAATTCACCATGAAACACCCATACAGATTGTCATTAATTAGCGAAAGGCTCAAGGAGCTTTCCCATTCATAAGCATTTAACCAACAGTTGCAGAGAGTTATATTATCGCCTCCAACTGTTCATTTCAAACATCGTTTGGAGCAAATGAAAATTCTCATAAACCTATGGCATCAACTCAACAACAATTATGTGGAGATACAATGAACATATTTGGGCGCAAGGACTAGAACTTCCAGTGGTCCAGGGCATATTCTTATTACTCATCCCCTTCCACCCAGAACGAAGTAATTTGGACCTCTGGGATTGCTCATGCAAGTTGTGTCCCTAATTTTTTTGACTGTAAGGAGCTGGTCTCTTGGTGCGCCGATAAATTTATTTCATACAAAAGAATTATTCCACTGTGACACCGGTCTTTTGTTTCTTTGTCACCTCAGGTATTCCGCCAGATGTTAATATTGTCGGAGCCAACATTAACGTTCAAAGGAGAAGATTCTAAGCAGTTCCTAACAAAGCATAATAATGGGTTGGACCTCTTGCTTGATTTCTTGAAAGACCCGATGGTAGTTCCTGAAGATATCACAAGCTTGCAGGTTAGCTCATTTAGAAATCCATTCCATGAAATTACCTGGTTGTTTACAAGAATAACGGGACAGGAGTCCACAACAACTATTTCTCGGATGACTCTTTGTATTTTGTATTTCAAAATCAAGGAACAAGCCATTTTTTATTGGGGCAAGCTAATTTCCCATGAAATATGTTCCCAATTGTCAAGCTTCAAAAATGAGAAGAAATTTTATATGTCATCCTACTTAGTTTTTGCGATAGCACATTGCTACCAGTTTCCAAAACTATCTCTGTCCAAGAAGGTCAACTGGGAATTCGACCCAGTAACACTCTGGTACTAGGCCTTGTGGAAGCACAAGGCCTCCCACTGTTTTTATGAGGTTTTTAATGACTTCGTGTCTATTTTCAAAGTTTTGTTGTTAGGAGAATATGCTCCCCGCATATCTGAATAGGAAACCAGTTTTTTGGATAGGAAGGGGACACTTGAACATTTGGATAATTACACTGTGATAAGGATTTTTGGCTCCAGGGAAAAACCTGCTCTCCTTCCATGTCACATTACAGACATAATGCTTGTTACAGAAGTAGCAAGGCAATACAACTAATGGTTGCATCCATTCCAAGAGAAGAGAAAAAAACAGTCCATTCCTCTGCCTTGGAAAGTCGAGGACTTCGTGTTGAGGAACGTCAACAAAATTGACAAATTCGCAGCCCATTCTAGCAACCTAAGATATGATGAAATACTAAGAGGGTTCGACCCCAATAATTTTTTTTTACAACATTTACAAATAATTGGCTTAGGAAATTGTTTTTTCAAAAAACACTTGACTAAAAACAGAGACACTGGTGACACCGCTCATGCTTCTAATGTCGATGACCTAGACACACTGCAAAGCACCACTAAATTGTACAAGCAACAAGGAAAAGGCCTCGGTGAGAAGAGTGTTCAATCGACGAATAACACTCCCAGAAGTACAACATCCCAGAGCATAGTTCCAACGGCCCACCACAACAACAAAGCAACTCATAGTTCTTCAAACAGAGGAGGAGATAACGACCCTCCTCACCCTATAGTTCTCACAAGCTTCCAGTAGACAAGAAGAGAAAAAAAATGTGGGACAGGCGGAAGAGCCCGAAATTCAGAACGAGAACATGGAACTTGAGATTGATCTAGATAGCGACTTTCGCTACCTTGATCAGGCCAGAGACGCAATCCAACATAGTCATGTAATGGACATATCTAATACCAAAAATTTTGACGAAGATAAATCCTTCATGTTACAGAGTGTTGTTTTTGACATCCAGTCCAAAAAATTGATTATTGAAAAAAACGATGTAAAAAATAAAAAAGGAAAATCTCGTTCAGAGGTTGACCTTGCGAACATGCGACCGTCCCAAATCTGTCGACTTCACATAGCGACCGCAGATGCACTTGATGATTCCATTGGAGGCATCGAGGTTGATAATGTTAGACTGAAGGATCGAGTCAAGGAATTAGAAGAGGTTTTGATTCCTATGTCATTCCTGGCCAATCCTTTGGCAATAGCCATGCCTGCCACCCCTGCAGCCAAGTTAAAAGGATCCACCAACCTTATTGCATCATGTAGAGGATATGTGGAGAATAATATCAAGAAAAGAATGGAATTGGTTACTGAGGCGTGAGAAACATCACAAACCATGACTTCCCTTGGAACGAGGGCACATAATTTGCTCGAACATTTGCAGGTGGAGTTAAAAGATGAAGAACATTTCTATTTAAACATGGTCCTTCCTTTTGGAACCATTGTCAACAACATGACATAAACAACAAGAACAAAACAAGATCTCCCATCCAAAAACCAGATCGGTCAATTAAATGCATGCTGGAAAGAAAAAGTGAAGAAACTGCATCTCATTGTTCAGTCATGTGAACAAGCCATATCAAAGAAAGAAAAATTATTCACAAATATATCCAGAATAAACTTAGCCGAAAGGACCAATGACTTCCAAGACCCCAAATTAAGCGTCAACTCCTTGCCCTTGACTAGGCAAGACTTCGATAAAAAGGTTGATATTTTTAAGGCGTTGCCTTTGGAAAAGTTTTACAACATTCTTGAATATGGTCAAGATGACATCGACGACTGGCTAGTCGACTATTCAGTACATAATGAGGAAATTGATCAAGATCTGCGTAATCTTTCTATCGACTTTGGGGAATTAGAAAAGGAACTTTTCAATATAAAAATCTGGAATGAGATCAATGTCGCCCCAATGAGAAGCTACATTGAAGAATGGGTCAAAAGGGAATTGAAGTAGGTCACCGACGAAAGGCAACAGACAGTTGCCACGATTCCAGTAGCCATCAACGACATCAATGAAAAGGAATAATCAAGTGAATAACAAAAGGGGTCATATGTACCATCACTGTAAGTCTACTGATCGCATCCTGCTTTGTTGATCAACCTAGTTATTCCATTTTTTTAAATAGAAATTTCTAGCCAAAGACCAATACCTTTCAATTTATTATTTCCAGGTATTACACTCTACCGTCGCCCACTTCTTCTTTCTACAGTCCTATTTCTTGTACATATTTCTCTTATGGTTTGCGGGAGCCCCAATCCCAGTCTATATGACAAACGCATTGAAATTTCCAGGAATATGTAATAGACTATTATTTTTTGATATATTTCAAATAAAATTGTTTTTTTTATCTCCTTTTATATTTATGTCCTCGTACATTTTTATCTTCCACCAGTCTATATGACAAATTCATTTAAATTTCCAGGAATATGTAACTTCTTTGATATATTTCAAATTAAACTGTTTTTTTTATCTCCTTTTATATTTATGTCGTCATAAATTTTTATCTTCCACTATGTAGCAATTGTGTTTTCTTAATATACAAACAAAATAGACAGAATTTTTCAACATAGTAAAATAGACTATATACTTTCAAAAAATAAATGGGGCTCTAGAGGTCGCGTGTCATTTACTGCATGGATACCACCTGTGCTTCATGGTGCTTGCCACATCTCCGATGTAGTTTCAATTTGCCTCCGCTACTTTTTCATATCCCAATTCAACTCGACAGGGATTACCTTGCCACACAACACTTGTCTTATACAAACGATTGTAAATTGATTGGGTTTCTCGGTCTTAGACAAATTGGAAAAGCCAAAAGATTATACATAAAAATGATACAAACAAATAGAAAATGTCAACACAAAAAGCGATAACTATGTAGAATATTTCATCAAAGTTAGAGGTTCGCTAAAAAAAATGACTACATTTATTCATCTTTGCAACGAATTTTTCATATCCTTACTTTAGTCGCAATTGCTAAATACAATTGCTTAGTTTATTTAATATGGCACATGTTGTTAACTTCAAACCTTTTAATTGAATTTTGAATTAACGAATTATAAGTTCGAAAATCAAATTAGTCTACTTATCAACTATTTATTATTATTATCATAATAATTTATTTTTAAAATTATAATTAAGCTAAACATTAAAATGGCTTATGAAATCTTCTTATTTTTGAGACAAGGGACTCCCTTCGCACAAGAATTATCAAATTGGGGTATGAGACCCTCTTGTTTGTAGGATAAGGGACCCTCTTTGCACAATAATTTTATTACTAAAGTCTATGGAATTTATGTTAAGATCATAAAAATCTTTTCCTCTAAATTATATAAAAAAAAATTAATTTAAGAAATGGTAATATTTTATATAGTTGTATGGAATATGCTTCCAATGTCTCTTAAACCCCCAACTTTCCCATGTTTTGGGGAGTTTGGGAAGGAGTACCAAACATCCTCAATTCACTATGAACAATTTTTGGAAACAAATTTCCACTATAGGGAGCTTTAAATTAAAATCCTATTTTTGGTATTAATAAGTACTAATTTTGGGTATTATTAAATCAAATTGTAAACTTGTCTTTTAATGCATGTATGAACCTGAGAATAGTACAAAGTTTAATTTTAAGAAGATGTTAAAATTTTATATATGTATTATGTTTCTAGTTGAATCTTAATGGATATTAAAGTTTCAATATTCTCTTAAATATATTCATATAATTATTAACACAAATTATATTAGTAATTTCTATATTATAGTTGTACTTATTAATACCCAAAACAGGACATATGATCAAATAGTATGGTATTTAGGGATAGTTGTTTATAACATTATGATAATATTTTTGGGGTCTGCGGCTAGGGTTTCCTCAACCACATACCCCTCCTCTCCTCGTCGTATCCTTTCTTACTATCRTCGGGTGTTTCCTCCCTTCGATCGGGTGGGAGGGTTTCGATAGTGGTTTCGTTCCATTTCCCCTTTTCTTTTCATTTTTCCCTTTGATGAAGCCTTGGTCGGCCACGTCCTTCAATTTGTGTCACTGTCTCTYTGTGGGGCTTCMCCCCCTCTCCTTGCGGGCCTTCTTCCTGATTTGCCTCTTTGTTTCGGGGTCACTGTCAGGGTTTGATGCATTTCCTTGCTTCTTGGCTCAGGMTTCAATTTTACTTTGCTGAGTTCTGATCTATTGCTACAGGAGGATTAGGTAGTTATGGAATCTCTTCTCCTTATGAAGAGTTTGTATGTCGCTCAGACCTGGTCTTCCCCGCATTTGGTGTTTCTTTGGAGGAGGCTCTCGACAGGGTTTTCTTGGGGGTTTGTTTCCTACAGTCTGTGGTTCTCTTCTTCGGTTTTTTCTAGTATGTTCAGGGTTTGATGTATTCACAAATTGGAGTCTGGATGTGTTGGGTGTTGGTGCTCTAGTTTCCACCCCCTTATCTGATTATTGGAGAGGCTTGTGCTTTTAGGTCCTTAGTATGGGTGTCCAGTGTTGATTTGGGTAGTGGGTTAGCGCTTTGAGGTCCTTCTTTTGGGCGTGTAGTGTTTTGGGCCTCTCCCTAGCGATTGGTTTGTAGAGTTGAATCTGCTTGGTACTTTCTTCTTTCTGGTGATTTTGGTATGTGGTTGTTATACCGCTCTGACCTGGTCCGTCCAATTTTCGGGGTTTACTTTTGGCTCGTTTCTCTCGACATTTCTCTCTATTGGTGGGGGCTATGAGTCTTGGTCGATCCCTGTACCTTTTTTGGATTGATGTAATTGTCTTTTTGATCTCTGTTGCCTTCAGGAAATTTTTCTCTTATGTGGAATTTTAGCCTATGTTTGCTTGGATCTCTTTATCCAAGGATGTGAGACGTTCTTAAATCACCTATAGAATGTAATTTAGTTCTCTTCGGATGAATAAAATTAGGCTTTTTTCCATGGAAAAAAATACATAAAATAGAATTCAATATATTAACACAATAAAGTCTAATATACTATAGTATATAATATACAATAATTTCAATAGACAATAGGAGCAAAGAAGTTTTAGATTGGCCTAAAATTTGATTGAAATAAAATTTAAATACTAAAATTTGAGGCACTGTTAGTAGACAAAGCAGGTTAGGAATGGCCTACATTGTAACACCCATCTAGGATGTTAGGTAATTAATCACTCATTAAATACAAATGCGTTAACAACTTTGATTTAACATAATTTCATTAATTTTCATTTCTGCAACTCTTTTACATTTACTCAATGATAACTATAAATAACACGATGAGTTAAGTAATATGTTAACTCTTTAAAACTTAAAACATAAGTACAACAAAATACCAATGAAAATACCTCCTCCATGGTCTATTGAAGCTCATCAATTTCAATGTAGCTTTGTTAGTAGTAGGAAGAAGCTTCCAACCATTCTTTTCTCGCTTGCCCAGAGTGGAACAACGAAATCCTCCTAGCCAACTTGGAGCCTATCTGGCTTCCTAGATCCAAGAAACCTTTCGGTTTCTTGGCCCTCCATGCCCGTGACTGCAATAAAAGCAAAGCACAAATGCTCCAAGAAAACCATCATAAGAAATATATCTTCCAAAGATTTCACAACCTCTCATCATGCTCAAACCTCTCTCCTCTCTTCCTCACTACTTCTCCCTATTTATGAAGTTTTCATACACCCTTCCCCAAGTCTCCTCAACCACCCTCATTATTATCCATCAACCTCCCTTATCTAATTTTTGGGAAAAGATTAAAATAAAACTAAAATACAAATGACTTGCATTAAACAACAATAAATAAAATGCAAAGTCTTTCTTTTCATGCTAGCTAATAAATGCAATTTGACAACTTTCCCCAAAATGTACATGACAACCCACCATGCTCATTTAATTCATCATACCAACGATCAATCAAAGTCAATAAGGTATTTAATGCTTCTAGATCTTTTGTATGCAATATAATTTACATAATCAATAATCATTCAATTAAATAGCTAGTAATCTACTTAAATAATTAATAGATTAATTAATTGTACTAGTGTACATGTGTAGGGTATGTGTGCATAGCTAGCAGACACATATCTCATGCATGTACTAACGATAAACAACCATTGTCTCTAGTGCATAGTTCATATATGATCACACCAAGACATGTAGGACAACAGATCAAGTAATGAATCATTTAATAATCTTAACGAACAAAATTACACCTATTCATCAATGACTCATTATCACACTTAAAATATCAACAGAAAATCAAAAGAGGGCTTTAAACATGTAGGAACCAAGTGAGTAAACAATAGTGGCATCTCTAATCCCCAATCAGTATTCTCAACTAACATCGAAGCATCCTTCCTTCCTAACCTACTTCCATCTTCCATCCTATCCTTTCCTCGGTTGGACTAAGCTGGAGCGTCAACTATATTGACCTAACTCTAGATACAACCCGTAAGCGGAAGTGTCATACATCTCGACCAAGCTTCCCCAATAGGCAACTAGCAGTCACCATCACACGTCTAGGGGAGCGTGACTTCACACAACCCTCCCATGACTCTAGGTTTCAGAGGATAAACAACGGGAAATACCTCCACCCCTCCTTATAGAACTAGGGTCAACACCCTACATCAAGCCCTATTGTGAAACTACTATTCTTATAGTCACGTCATCAAACAACCATTCTGGGAAAGTTGTGTGTCCTGTCAAAAACACACTTACCACAAATCATAGCAATATTTCGAATCATAAATTAAATAATAATTATAACTTAAAGCATACACTATCGTCTTGATGTCTACGACATCCATGTTACCTCATCACTATAGTCATTTGGCTATTACATAGCTCATCAACCTGTAGGTCAGTTCACCAATGACTCATATCCATGTATATACATCATAATTTCATATAAAAATCCATATATGTATTAATGTTCAATGAAGAAATGCAAGTTTACATGTTTAACCAAATCTCATAACGATCAACATCATGAACATATAACGATGAAAATAATATTAGACCATACATAATTAGGTCTAGATGTACATATCTCAAATATTTATCCCAATCTAACTGAGCCCAAACAAATGTTAGTAATTAAATTACTAAGATGAATAAACAATAATGTTCTACCTACCTAAGGCTAAGATATGAGGTGTTACATACATTTTGATTGAAATAGATATTAGAATGTAGACATTAACACTCTAGTATTGGCATTATATTACAGTTTTGAGTTTAACCAACAGTTTTGAGTTTAACCAAATATGTGTGAGGCGTGTTCATATACCACGAATCTAATATGAACATTAGTAAGTAGTACCTTCAAGCAACTTATGAATTGAAAATGATATATATGAACACACCATCCACTGTAGTTTTGTAGCATGTATATCTTATTATGTGAATACAATGTAATTTAAAATATATTTTTATATTTTTTAATATATAATATTATCGCTCCTAACTTGCCTATTTTTTTTGTAAATTTAGGTCAAACTTATAGCCATTCCAAACACTCTTATCCTATTTCCCAAAGTTTCTACTTTCCAAATGCAACATAATTAATATATTTATTTTAAAAATATATTACTAATTATTTTATGATTGATTAACATAGTTTTTGCTTTTCGATTAATAAAAATTGTAAGTTTTAAATCTCTCCTATAAATGTTTAAATATATATTTATTCTTTATTATTGGAAATTAAGGTTATACCTCATTTTAATAATAAAAAATGTTTATATACATATAACTCATATTAAAAGCATATATTAAATTGGGGACAAACATTGTATATGATTAGGGAAGGTGCAAGATTCAAATATTTTTTTTCTAATTTTTTTATTGCAGATTAATTATGATAATGATGATGTTTATTTTTCATTAAGATAAATAAAATTTATTGAAAAATTAAAGAAAAATAGTAACTAAATATTTTTCAAATTTTCATTTTTATATTTAAATATGGTAGAAATGAAAGTATTGAGATTGTTATAATCTTTATATCTAAAGAAGTCGTGAAGAATAATTATGTTATATAGCTCAATAATTTATTTATTTTATATGTTTAAGGCCATGGTGTTAAAAATAAGTGGTGTTCATCCTTAACCTCCTCTATATTACAAATTTCAGAAATATGTTTATTCCAATGTGTTTTTGGGTTAGTCCAACTACCAATTTCACTATGATGATGATAAAAGTATCGTTTTCCAATAGAAAATGATCTCAATTATATTAGATATATAACTTGTTTACATCTTTGCCTCCATATCTAGGCTCGATACTGGAGTACACCAACCAAAAAAAAAAACATTCTAAGCAACAAAACAAGACTATAAGTCTAGAAAAGTGGCCTAGAACAAAGATAAACCCATATTCATCAATACTAGTAAAGACTGATATATCTTTTGGGCCCCACAGTACCATTAGACCGGGGATAAAAGACAATGCTTCCATCTGGTTCTCCAATAGCCTGTTTTGATAGAAGATCTGCATCCATATTGAAGTTCATGTAAATGTGTTCAAAACTGACAAGATTGAAGCTTTTGATCAAGTCCTTTATCATTTCTTTCCATCCCTCGATTGCGCAAACTTGAAGTATGTCTCTATTGGACAACCAGTCGATTACCACTTTTGAATCCCCCATGATTTGAAAACGTTGTAGTGACATATGTGATGCCAACCCGAGTGTTTCCCATGCACCAATAAGCTTTTCTTTTGTGTTGGTGCCTCTGTCGCAATTAAGAACCCATCTTATGACTGTAAAATATGGTAATTTTAATACTCCTCCCACTCCGCATAATAACAGAGCATGGAATAACCACCAAAACAGAGCATGGAATAACCACCAAAGACAACCAGTAGACAGGTTGGCTTTCTAAAACTAATTTTAATAAAGTGATCCATCCTCCCAACGATAACCATCTATAGCACCAGTTATCAATCTTTTTTTCCATTCTTTTTATCAACCGGATCTAGTCATCAGCTCATTGTGGACCAGTCTTCAGATAAAATCTGAGATATTTGAAACCCGAGGCAAGATCAAAGAATTTATAAAGAAACAAGGATATGAAAGGAGATAAATCCTGCTTCGATAATCTTGCTTGAAGAAAGGTAGACTTAATAGCATTTATCTGTAATACTGAAGCTAAACAAAAGGATTTTAATATCTTATGTATCTCCCACCATTCATGCAAAGTAGCATAAGTCATAATAATCACATCATCAACAAATGAACTATGGAGAATTTTTATGGTTCTAGAGACATTGATACCCGCCAACTTCCCTTCTCTTTGACTTTCCTTTAATAATAATCTTAATCCTTCCATAACCAGGATGAATAGTAAGGAGGATAATGGGCATCCTTGCCTTGATCCTCTTCCACTTTTAAAGAAGTCTATGGCCTCTCCATTTATTAAAACTGCAAATGAAGTGGAGACAACACAACTCATGATCTATTTTTCCACCTTTAAACCCAAACCTATTTGTAGTAGAATCATCCTCAATAGATCCCAATTAATACAATCATAGGACTTTTGAAGATCTAGTTTTAAGAGTAAAGATTTTAACTTATTTTTTTTAATGTTGTGAAGGCACTCATGAATAGTTCCTATAGCATCTGGGATCTGTCGACCTTGTAAAAATCCCAACTTCTCCTCAGAAAGTGATCTGGACAAGATCGGCTTTATCCGATTTGATATAATTTTAGAAATGATTTTATAGCAAAGGTTTCACAGAGAGATTGGTCTGTAATCCCCAAAGGTAAGGGGATTGTTTAGTTTAAGAATTAAGGCAATGAAAGTTGAGTTTAAACCACCAGAAATGTTTCCTTTTAGTCTCGATTCTTCAACCATATTGAGAAGATCCCCCCCTGATTAGATCAAATAAGTGTAAAAAAAATTCAACAGTCCAGTCGTCCTGGCCTGGACTCTTATCAACTTTGAATTTTGATAAAATATATCTTAATTCCACCAATTGAATCGATGCATACAATACCTCTGCTTCAGCTTCTGTTATCAGTCTAGAGAACTTAGCTGCCACTCTAACTTGGTCGATTGTAGATGGACCTTGCTCCTTGAAGAAATTTTTTAAATGTTTGACAGCTTTGACTTTTATGTTTTTTTGTCCAGAGTGTAAATTCCCCTCATCATCCATAATCTCCTAGACAAATTTTCTATTTCGCCTGAAATTTGTGAAATTATGAAAAAAAATTGTGTTTTGATCCCCATTACGAATCCATATAGCCCGACTGCGTTGACACCAGAGTTCTTCACTATCATTAATCAACCTATTCCTTTCCTTTTCCATAGTTTTTAATAATGTTTCATCCTCTTGTGTAATTACACCATCCAGAGTGTTTTGTAATAGAGAATTTATATCATTCTCCAATCCCCTGAGATGAGCATTCACCTCTTGATAACATTGCTTTTGCCACTTCTTAGTATTGTCCTTAAGATCCTTTAGTTTCCAAATTAGTCTTTTATGTTTTCCATCCTCTTCAAGATATTTTGGATCGTTCCATAATTCTTATACCATTACAACAAAATCATGTTCCAATATCCATTGTGGATTTAGCTTGAAAGGATAGGCTTTATAAATATGAGGCATTTCCAGCTAGAGAAGAATCAGGGCATGATCAGAAATGAAGGGGTATTCCACCCATGACCTGTAGATGCTGACCACAGATAGAAATTCCTCCAAGATGAAGAATCTGTCCAATCTTTTGGCGATCCAGTTAGCTTCTGTGCAACCATTTCACCAAGTAGGGACAACCTTCCCTGGGACCACATCTATAAGATTTTTCTCTTGGAAGAAAGTTTTAAAGAAACCGACCAAAAGTCCCATAGATGATGTGCCTCCCCAAATCTCTCCCGAGGAAAGGGTCAAGTTGAGGTCCCCCGCAATAATAAGATTTTTTTGTGCTAGTAAACCCGATTTTGCTACCTGTGTCCAATTTTTTTTCCACTCCAAACAGGGACCGTAGACATTTAAAAAATAAATCTCCCTTTCGCTTGCTAAAAAGATCCCTGTCAATAAGATCCCACCACATGTAAGAAACGAGACTAAACCGAACACATTTGGGTCCCAAGTAACCAACAATCCACCGGAATTTCTCACCGAGTTGACAACACAACTAAACCAATTTTTCCTTAAAGTACTCATAAAATTTCTAGCTTTTCCAGAATGAACCAGAGTTTCCTCAAACAAAACAATATCAGGATGTGTTTTATCAAGAACACTTCAAACAAAGGCTAATTTAAGGGTGCCTCCAGTCCCTCTGAGGTTGAGAGATAACATAATCATTACTTTGTCTATGCCAAGGCCTTCACTGCTCTAAGTGCCCCGCCATTTGTGGTTGAAGGAGTAGTAGAATCTAGAGAAGATAAGGTAGAAGACTTTTTGCGCACTCCTAGTTTTTATTGGCAAGTGTTCTATACCTAGTCCCCGAGACCAGGTGTATTCCTTCCCTTCCCCAGCAACAAGCAGGCGCGACGTACTAGCCTCCCCAACAACAGTAGTGGGGTTTATAATAGACTTTCCAAGGAAAATAGGTAATTTAACAGTAGATTCTCGATCCCGGATAAATGGTAAAAAAGAGTCAAGGACAACAGTAAGAGTGGTATCATCATCCTCTGGTTCCCAATATTCGTGGAGAAGTGGAATCTCCAAACTGTGGAAATTGGGACCCATTAGTGTGTTCTGATAAGGTAGTACCAATAATATCAGTAGAAAGGGGTTGCAGTAAAATTCTAGCACTAGAATCAACATGGGTACAAGGAATAGTAGGAGGATCCTCCCTCGGGGAAACGACCGGTAAGGAAGTCAATACCTCCTGACACTTAGAGAACTCACTAGATGGAACATAAACCCCCCCATCTATAAACCATGACTTCTCAGCAATTGACTTAGAAAGTTTTAGCCATTCTGAGGAGTTAAGAGCTTCACGTTCCCAAAGAGACAAAGATGAAAAGAGAGTAGGACAAAATGTTTTTAACTTACCAACTAACGAACCCATTGACTCTGGTGAGATGGTATCTCCCTGTGCTAGGTGTATGGGTCCTAGTTTGTAGAAACCGGTGTCCTGGGAGGAATCTTGTGAGCCAGTCAAATGATTTGGTCCTTCTAGTTCATCAACCCGTTCATCAATACCTTTGCAGTCACACCGCAGGTGGCTAGTGCTTCGACATAAGTTGCATCTAAAGGGAATGCCTAAGTAGTCAAAAATCTGAAGATAGCGTCGACCCCTCCATTCAATCTCAAGATTTTTCAAAAGCCTGAGATGGATATCCATTTCGACCATGACTCAATCGATCTTCCTTGAAACAACAGAAAGTGAAGCTTTATCTACCGTAATAAATAGGCCAAGTGTGTTTCCAATGGCCTGCAGCACCCCTTCGTTTCAAAAGTGTAACGGTAAACCTAGTAAGAGTACCCATAAGTGTCTGAGAGAAAAGTACTTGGTAACTGGATCAAAGGCCACTTGCCACCTCTTTAACATGAGGCTACTGCCTCCATTAACCCATATTTTCTCTAGTAAAAGTGAAACATCCTCCGAAGATCTACAGAGGAAACCTAACCAGCCTTTGGAAAGGTAAAAAATCTCAAGGGTGTAGCCTAACAGTGGCGACAAGTCCTTTTCCAGCCAGTCTGGAATAGTTTCCTTATGTAATTTTCCATATGAGAACCTTCCAACCAAACTGCAGAGTGCCATTCTGCACATCTCCAGTCCAATATCTTAACCAAGTACCATCTGTCTCAAAACCTTACTGAACTTCCATTGTCTATGGTATTTCTGTTGAGGTAAAGTATTGCCATCTTCCTTCCTACAGTAACCAGAGAAGACACCTTCTCTATCTTCAAAACTCTGGTTACCCCCAGTGGTATGGTGTTGTACCTCCGGTAACGAGTCAGATAAATTAGGAAGAGAGTCTGTGTAAGTGGGAAGGATGTCAACACCTTCGCAAAGTGGACGAGCGCTATGGGAATGAGCATGATGAGCAGATGCGTCTGAGAAAGATGGAATAAGGTTTGGTGATAGTTTCCTCAATCTATCAATAGTTTTGAAAAGACCGGCCTCCTGCCAGAGTCCTTCATCACGTCATCATTAATAGCTGTCAGGCAAGAAGGGTCCATATAAAATTCACCTGTAATCCACTTGTAAATAGCCCAATCATATACTTTAGACCAACTTGATATGTAGGAGCAATACAAAGAGAGAGTGAACAAAAAAATTAGAATCTTGAAATTACTTATTTAGATAGTTATTTTGATTTGAGTTTAAAATTATAATGAAGTCTCCCAGCTTAGTATGATAGTTTTTCTTTAGTATTTTCTGAACTAAATTATGACTTATCATTGTATAAAGAACATTTTAAAAACAAATGAGTTTTTTTTTTATCTCCTCTATCTTGTATAAACAAGGCTACATGGTAGCAAATACATGTCGAAGTCTGAATACATGAAAACAATGCAGAAGTCTGAATACATGAAAACAATGCAAGAGAGTAATATATTGTTAATGGTATGTRCAATTACATTCATACAAATAAAATGAAAATGGTATTTAAATGAATTTGTAGTAAGGACATGAAATTTGTAGATTATTTGATATTATGTATTGAATAAATGTGGATATGAAAATATTATCTATAAGGATATTTTAATATATTTCACTTATATATTTCACATAGAGAGTCGTATTTTTCCTAATATATTTCACTTATATACATCAATAAATTAATAAAATGAAGAGAAAAAAACCGCACCAAGAAGTAAAACTACCACATTTTGACAGGTAAATAAAAATTATTTATAGAAACAAAAGGAAAAAAAAATAGCGCCAACTTTGAATAAGGTCTTTAGGTAGTAAAACTATCGTATTTTGACAGGTAGATAAAAAATATTTATAAAAACAAAAGAGAAAAAAAACAACGCCACCTTTGAATAAGGTCTTCAATGTGGTATCGATGAAAGATACAGTGATTGCAGATATGGGTTAGCAAGATATGAAAGATACGGTGATTGTGGATATGGGTTAGGAAGATATCCATGTAATTGGTAAAAATTTAAACCCTTATGACTGTATGTGGAGTTGTAGCAATGTAGACAAAATGAAAGTGGTTTTGCTCTTGTGGAAAAATGGAAAAATAGAACCTCATTCAGTTCTGAAGACCGTTTAACTTATATTCGTGATACCATTAGGCACTACTAGTTTGAACTCAAACTCACCTGGAGAATATGCATGTTACAAACCTGGAACGTCAAAAAAGATTGGGTTGCTTGTTCCACGATGAAATTCAGATCTTAAATAAGCGACTTGGGTATCCACGCAGTAAATAAACATCAACCACTTGCCAACGTCAGATTAACGTAAAAACATGCATTGGCAAGAAGGGCTATTGGGTATGGAGCCAAAAGTAAGTCTCACTGTACTGTTTGAGATTAACATGTTTCTCGTTGTTTCTTATTAACTTTCAGACAAGATCTTGAGTTAGAAACCTCTTTAAACTAAGGGTTCCCGACATTAACCAAACATTCCAGTGCTTCCGTTATGATTTTAAAGCTATTATTGTTGACTTTAGTTAGCGCAACTATTACTCTTTAATGGTGGCCGCAATGCTGCACTTTTCAACCAGGTTCAATGTTGGACGTGATAACTCATGCAAAGTAACATGAAGTTGTATTGTGAGCTAACCATTTATCGTGAGAGTAAAATTTCGACAGAAAATCGAATGACAAAACAATGAAGATACATAACCTACCAATCCTTGCATGCTTCACATTGAGCCATTAAGACATCAGGGTTGTACGACATTTCACATTTGCAATGCCTGCAATAAACAAATAGATAGAAGACATTTCGTTAAAGACACATCTTAGAGGTTGGCAGATCGAAACCCCAGGAGGCGAAAAAGAAAGCGAAAATTTCACAACAAATCTTGCTGACTTACATGGCCACCCTATCGGGAGTGAACCCTTCGGTTGCGAAGTTGTATTCGGAGCGACATAAATAGTCTTCGGAGCTGACGTTGTCCAATTTGGTGTAGTTCTTGAAAGTATGCACACTGCATTTTCCCTCAATTGTATCGGCGCTCTGCTCGTTGAAATGATCTGAAAGGAAGAGCTCCTTTACGCCATGGAATTGGCGGTGACCTCCTATAGACTCCTCCGGCCGATAATACCACCGCACACGGACCGTCACAAGTTTTCCCCAACAATCGACTTCTATCTTCGCCACCCTAGCTATGTACGGTGGCTTCTAGGCATCCTCGAGAGTCGGCACACATCATAGTCCCCAACTAAAGAAGCTATATTTCAAGATATGTACGGTGGCTTCTGGGCATCCTCGGCACGCATCACGTCCTGCAAACTATCTTTCAATGGCCACGATGAGTCATCAATTGCAGTGACAACCATCGACTGCCAAATGACAACAAGAGGATACTGACAAGGGCTCTGATTTGCAGTGACATGTCAAGACGCCTATTCAACTCGAAAATTGATGCAGTAGAGGTTACTTCCAAGTAATGAGATGAGACCGTATGTACGCATTTATGAACCTCCGTCAGCTCGGCAATAAGAGGTTCATTTGAATAGCCAATGAGATCTTGCCAAAAAATATTTTAAATAATTGAAATAAATAAAAAATATCTATTGCTAAAGTGTGACATTAGAAAACCATATAATTTTTTGGTCAATGTGTGGATTAATATGTAGTCAATGGATGCCAACCTATCGGCAGGTATAATAATATATTCTTTTTTTTAGAATTTTTCTTTTTAAGCAAATAATTTTAGTGTCACTAAACTTTCTCTTTAAAGCAAATAATGTACATTTAAGACTTCCCAAAAAAATCCATTCTTAATTAATTATATATAAAATAATAATAATCTAACCCTTTCTTTTTTCTATAAACAAATAAGGTAAAAAAATAATCATTTAAAACATCTCCTAAAATCCATTTGTGAATTGATTATATATAAATTAATAATAATCTAATTTAAGATTATAACTTAACCTCAAATTAATACATGAGACAATTAATACATGAAACCTTGTTTTTGAAACAAGAAATCCTCTATGCACATTGATTTTATTTCATTACTTAGTTCATAGAAATGTACATACTTCAAACACTTTAAATTCAGACCTATGATTTTGAAAAAAAAAACATATTATAAATATGAGAACCTCTTAAAATGTAAATATAAACTATTTAAAACTCCCTAAAAAAAATAATTTAAAAATTCCTTAAACAAGGTCATGAAACTTCATATTATAAAAAAAAAAAAACTTTCCTCCCTAGTTTCATTTTATAGGTTTTAAAAATTATAACAAAAATCAAATTAGAGAGAATTTTAGTCTAGTATAATAAAAAAATATTATTATTGTTTTAATAAATTATATATGGAGATTTTTTTAAAAAACTTAAGTTGAATTTTGAGAGTGTAAGTTTATATAATTAGTCAGCATGTATGAATATTATGGAGGTTTTAACCTCCATAATGTTAATTATCGAAAAAGCTTATACCTTTAGTTAAATTATTATAATATTGCAAAGAAAATAAAAATAAATATAAAATTTAGTTAAATTAAAATATATAAATTATTATCAAAATTATTTTTTATAAACTTATAATATTATAAATATAAAAATTAAGTTAAATTATTATTTAAAAATATTAAATTTAATTAAAAATATATTAAATTTAAAATTTAAAACCAATTTTAAATATGGATGTCCTTTTTTTTTTATTTCCTCGTCGAGCCAATGGTGAGCAAGTGGAAAATAGATACATATTAACGGAGTCTAGAGGTGCAAAGCATCGAACTTTAGGCGATACCGAGTAGAGGGAATCGGAAGCTGGGATGGCACAAAACATATAAAAAAATAAATTAAAAATATTAAATATAATTTAGAAAACATTAAATAACTTAATTTTCAAAAAATAAATTAAAAATATTAAATATAATTTAGAAAACATTAAATAACTTAATTTTCAATTTTTTTTKGTTGTTAAATTGCATTTTAAATGTATAAATGAATTTAGTGTCATGAATAACCTTTCTGATGGTCAAATAATAATAATAATAATAWAATTTATTTTTAAGCTTATTGATAAGCCAAACACRGAATTTGTGTCCTCTTAAAAGGAAGCAACACAAGTTTCTTAACCATTACGGTCACTTTGTATAMRATTTAACCATTCAAATCTTTGTTTTTAACAAGTTTTTATTTTTTGGGGATATTTTCTGTTTTGTCAGAAGTCCAGTGAGAAATTATACCATAGTCTAGAAATCCAGTGAGAAATTATACCATAGTCTAAAAGTTTGCCGGAAATTCAGTGAGAAATTATACCATAGTCTAAACGTTCTAGGTTGTGTTCTTTTTTTGGGATTTTCCTGAAATCCACTAAAAAGGCTAAGCGTGTATAATCCGAGTGTCCTTGGGTTTTTTTAACACACCGAATCCATTTATGTATTCAGAAATGCAATTTAAACAACAAAAAAGTGTGATTTCGTCATCCTGTGAATAAGACCAAAACTTAGAAGAGTTAGACAATGCTAAAAATTATTGGAGTGGCTAAGTATATATAATCCAAGTGTCCTAAGGATCATTAAACAAGCTAAATCCGTTTATACATTCAGAAATGTAATTTAAACTATAGAAAATTGCAATTTCTTTTAGTTGAATTTGAATAAAAAAAACAAAAAACAAAACATTTAGACAAAGCTGAAAAACATAAGAAAAAATGACAAAAGTAGAACATTTAGATATTAAGAAAAAATACCAAAAATAAGCAGTATATTAAAAACATAAAAATCAATTTAATGATGGTTGTGGAAAATGATAGTTATCATTATTCATTATGAGTATGTTGTCATGGTTTCTAGCATAAATATATGCTTTATGTTGAAAAAAAAATATTAAAAACATAAAAGCGGAGGAAGGTACTCGGAGCCGTTACGGAATTCAAATCACATTGGGAGTTGTGAATTAAAGCAGGATTTTATTAGATCCGGTGAACGTGCACTAAGAAATAACTGAGACGTTGGAAGGCGTGCATTAACAGTGGAGGAGAGTGCATTACAGTCTTAAAAATGTGAAGCGAACATTCTGATGGTGGAGATATGGCAAGTATTATTTGGCCGTTAAGAACACGCCAAGGCAGAGGATCAGAGCTGTTTTTATATGGGTTGAGAAGTCCTATGTTATTGTGATGAGGAGACATAAGAGCATTACTCCTTGTCTTGGAAGAGAGACTGATAAAGAGGAGTTCAGAATATACTAGGGTTTAATGGGGGAGTACGACAAGGGAGAAGAAGGCAGAGATGAGTACTTTGGGGTTGTAAAGGAGAAAAGAAGAGGATGGCAGAGCAAATTGGGGTTGGGGTTGAATGTTGGATAAGAGAGACAGACACAGTAGCATCATTGTTTGGTTTCGAAGGGAGAAGAGAAGAGAAGAGAAGAGGGCAGATCACAGAGTATCTTGGGGTTGGGGTTGAATCTTGGATAAGAGAAGAGAGCAGAGCAAGATTGGAGTTGAACAGAGCTGACATTTTTGGAGAAGAGAGAAGAACATATCAAGTCTTGTAGATATTTTGTTGAGAGAGTAGAGCAGAACGGAGAATTATTTTTTTTTTATGTCGGTTTTGGTTTTGTAGATTGGATTCAAGCATGGCTATGCTTTTCTTTTCTTTGTGTTTGTCTGGTTTTCAATTATCTATGTTTCCTTTTCCATTTCCCCCCCTTTGGTTTGGTTTGTTGGGGCCAAGAGGGATGGTGATCTGTGCAGAGAACAGACGAAACCGGGATGGGCTATAGTAAGTTAATCAATCAGAGGAGGTGTATTGCATGGTTAAATCTTAATTTAATTTATTAGTAGTTTGTTATTTGTTTGATCTGTGTTTTTAATGTGAAGTGTTACGTGATTGCAGATGCAGTGAAGAAGGCCAAAGGCAGAGAGAGACAAAGAGAAACGTCGATGCAGAAGAATTTCGGCTGTGGGTGAGTGGTTAAGTTCTTTCATCTTACTGTTCGGATGGAATATATGTTATTCTAGTGGTTTGGCACAATTTCACAGTTTAGTAGGATTAGTATTTACATAAATCATTGTCAGCCCCAGATTTATCAAACCCTAGAGAATAAAATCCTTGAATTATGTTTCCTTCACCTTTCTGGTTGGGCTGGTAGCTCCTGACTGAAAGGTAAACCCAGTTGGGGGGAGGGAACTGATACCAAGATCTCGGTGAAGGTGTGGGGATAGCTATTCCTTGGAGGGTAAATAGCTCTTCACCCTTGATCCGATGTTTCAAGCTTCTGTGTCTGGGTAAGCATAGTGCTAAAAGAAACTTCCAATAAGTTTTGTAAGGGTGAAAACCTATATCCGGTCACAACTAACTGTAAGAGAGTAGCCATTGAGTAGCCATAGGTTCGTTGAGCTCTGGCTTGTAAGCTAGTTGGTGTGGGTCAAGCGACTTAGTATAGGAGGATAGGTTAGAAGCCCAAGGTGTTTGGCCAACGATCCGACTTGGCAGCTCAAGGTGTTTTGGCAAGCTTGACAGCAGGTTTCTTGATRTATATAGGTCTCTTCCTGAGCTACACAAAGAGAAGAATATGAATTACACATGCTTCTGGGTTCGTCTCTGCCTTTGTCTCTTCTACCCTTGTCTATACTGCTTTTGGTTAACCCCAGTGCTACACAATCTCCTCTCTTCCTCGATATGCCCTATATCAAATAGGTGTTATTTGGTATGACCTATAGCTAATGGTATGTGCTAAAAACCTATTGTTGTTGCTCCATTGTGGGGAAGAATCGATATCTGCCTATATAAAAGTATCACTACCGTTAAGGGGAGATCCATAACCAGACCCACAAGAGCGGAAGAAGAGCCGCCTAGGAGCCAGTATCAAAGCCATACTACATAGTAGTTTACTCAGTTATAGATAGAGGTCGAGAAGCATAAATTGTGTTAAAATGTTGTATAATCTGTTTTTAATTTTCCCATATTGTATTTCTTATTTCAATTCCAGTTCCCTTAGTTCTTGTATTTCTTCACAGCGGAGGCATATTAATCCCATTCTTCTGGTTAACTATGTTGATGGCACCATAGATTTAAATACTTCCCAAGTGTTCTGTGCATGTGCGGCTGATACAAGAGATGTTCCATACCAGCAGGCTAGAATGATTTCCCCTTCAACTGTAAGAAGAAAACACTTTAACAGGGAAGTTTAGTTTAGATTTCCACCATTCTACCGATATCAGGTGTATCTACTCTCCAAGCCATGTACGTATGAAGGGCTTTGTACTATCTTCTACTCCACCCTCTTCGTAGGTAACCTGAAACATTAATCTGAAGCACCTGGGATAATTTGAAGCATATATGGGGTTATGAAACATTGTTCGGCTATGTTGCTATGCTAGGGCTAATCTCCGGTCAAAATCAGCCAGTACTTTCACCTGGCCTCAATTCCAATTTGTGCCTTCACAGAAAGTGAACATTGGTGCATGGGATGACATTGCATCCACTGTTGAACCACAACCCTATTCACATAATTTATTGATTTTCGAATTTTTTGGCTGGTAAAATCAGAAGGTTCTATATTAACAGAGATATAGATACAAACTACAACCTGTCTGGTTCCCCATAGATATCACAATGGGAACTAGGTATAAAATATATATTGTAAAATTCGAACAATTGTCTATGCCCAGTCTCTTTGAGGTCAAAAACTTCAATGGAAAATAACACCAACACTGAAATGCCATCTTATCACTCAAGTCTACAATGGTCTTTGGTTGACTGTTGGTACTGTGATTTCTATCTTGTTCACTAGAGAGAAATCACGTTATCTATTCCTACTTTCTTGCTCCGTTCCTTTCCGTCCCTATTCTGTTGCTGTAATCAGATTTAGGAGTGAGCTTAGACGTTTAGTCATTCTCTCCATTTCTTCAGTTCTTTTGTGTCGGTTTCCCATTCATCCTCTGGCTTGACTATTTGCTCTCCTATCCTGTTGGGTACTTTGTGCAGACGGTGTGTGTTGTACAGTTTGTAGACATTGCAAGATATATAAACGCCCCTTGATTGGAACACACCATAATATTCGATCAGCCAAACCATGCAGTATGCTCTGGATTATGGGATTATGTTTTGACTTATTACAATGTTAAGGGTTTGGCTGAATATGCCCTGGATTATGTTTTGACAATGGTAATACTGAGGATTGTATGGATACTTTATCTTCTTCTTGACTTATTTGACTTATTACAATGTCAAGGATTTGCTCTTGCGATTTTTTACATCCAAGCACAGCTTGATTTTAAGATATACAAAGAAATTTTGGATTTCCAACTTGAACATTTTTACATTAGGATAAGATATATACTTTGAACACTATTTGTTAAGGTTTTGTTTTGCAAGATCTTGCGATTTTTTTACATCCAAGCACAGCTTGATTTTAAGATATACCAAGAAACTTTGGATTTTCAACTTGAACATTGTTACAGTATGATAAGATATATACTTTGAAAACTATTGCTCAAGGTTTTCTTTTGCAAATGGAGTAGTAAGTTAAGTGGATTTGATGGTGAGGAAAATTCTACAGTTAAATAAGCTTAAGCCAAAAAAGTTTTGGGTTACCTCTGTTGTAATTTGCAAGTGCGGAAACACAAATTACCATAAGAAAATCAATACATGCAGACAAAGAACACAACAAACACCAATTTACGTGGTTCACCCAAATGTTGGGCTACGTCCACCAAGCGTAGGTATCGATTATCTTATTATTCAGCTAATGGAGATTACA
>SNQJ01S0030557.1:93216-106371 GCA_010110895.2 Picea sitchensis | reverse complement strand
ATTCTATGTGATAACCAGAGATACATAAAGATGACAGATGACCTTGTGTTCCATGACAAGTCGAAGCACATAGAAATATGGTATCACTACATTCGTGATATGGTGCAGAGGGGAGCCATAAAGCTCCAATATGTTGGCACAGACGAATAGGTTGAAGATGTGTTGACCAAGCCTCTGTCTCGTGTAACGTTTGATCACTTTCGAGACAAGTTTGGTATAATCCAAAGGGACCTCCCACGAAAGGGGAAGTGATGTTGATGATACTATGGTATCCTGACCAATACAGGGTAGATCAGTTAGGATTTTATATCCTAGGGGACTGATCATCCCTTGACATATCCCGAAGGTCTGGTAAGGACGGTCTCTTAGAGTACCTGTGCATGTATATGTTAGCTATGGTTAGTAGTGGTAGGTCCGTTAGGATTTTTATAATCCTAGGGAATCTAATTATTACTGGGCAGATCCCGAAGGTCGGATAAGGACGGTTTGTCAGAGTACCACGTGGTAGGTCCGTTAGGATTTTATATCCTAGGGAATATTATGATTCTTGGGAAACTTCTTAGGGATTGTCAGAGTACCACAAAATGTTGTAACACCTGCCTCATTCGTTTGCCCCATGATAATGATGATGTTGTTGCTCCATCCTTCGTGATGTGATGATGTTGTTTCTCCATCCTTTGTGTTGTGATGATGATTTTGTTGTTATTGATGATGATGATGTATTAGTGTTATACTAATCCATGCTGATGCAGATGATGATGATGCTACTCCAGCTCCATGTTGTGAATGATGATGAGAAAAAACTTTGGATGATTTATAGATATGTCAGTGTTTCAGATGTTGTTGATGTTGTTTCCCTCTCTCTCTTTCCTGACGATGTTGTAAAATACCCTTCTCATTAAGGGGGAGTGTTGAAATATTGTAACTAAAAAGATTATTCTATTCATTATTGATTCATTATTGATTAGATCAATCCCCTTTTGTGGATTGATCATATCGAGCTTTGTAAATGACCAAATCCCCTTTTGCGGATTGTTCAAACCCTAATTATATCATGTAAATTCAGAAGTTATCACCGGACCTAATTAAAGTGGTTTTAGCCACTAAGTGAAGAATTTGTCCCTGCACAGTGAAGAGACACCTCCCTAGCACCTTCCAGCTAATATAAATAAGAGAGGCTAGCACCTCATTCATTCACTTAATCATTCCACTCAACAAGTGTTCAAATTTGGAGATAGTTGTAGTTGGGAGAAGAAGCAAGAGAGAGGCGCAGTGCTCAGTGTTGGATATTATCTAGTGTTTTGGTTTATTGTATTCGCATTGTATTGGCTATCTATATTAAGGAATTTTTTGTTGGGTTTCCTCCCCCATGAGGGTTTCCTAGGATAAATGATGTGTATGTTTTGATTGCGTTTCTCTCAATGATCCTACCTACGTTATTGTTATTTAATAAATTTAAAAGAAACTTAATAGCTGCTCTAAAATTAACAATTTACCCTTTTTGTTTTCCCATCTGACTCTGGATGATATGTGCGCTAAAATTCATATTTGTTCCAAATCCCTTAAATAATCCCTTCCAAAAATTTGATGTAAATTTTGGATCTTTGTAATATACAATTGTCTTAGGCACACCATGTAGCCTACCAATTTCTCTCATATAAATATCAACAATGTTAGTTGCCTTGTGAGTGAGCTTCACTGGAATAAAGTGGGAAACTTTAGTAAGTTTATCCACCACTACCACGATGAAATCATGTTGCTTGTTTGTTATGGGAAGTTTGGTGATGAAATCCATTGTCAAAACTTCCCATTTCCACTCAGGAATGGGCAATGGTTGTAGCAATCCAACTAGGTGTCTATGCTCGGCCTTGACCTTTTGACATTCCAAACACTTGACAATGAAATCAACAACTTTTTTATTCATGCATAACTAATAATATTGGTTCTTGACAACTCCAATAGTTTTTTGGTAACCTGGGTGCCTAGCATAAGGTACATTATACATTTCTTTTAATATTTGATTTTTCAATTCTTGAGAATTTGGCACACAAATTATGCCCCTATACATGATAATTTCATCATTTTCTAGCTTATAATCTTCAATTTACTCTTGTAAATTACCTTGCTGAAATTGTTCATTTATTTCCATGTATTGTTGATCTGATTTTGCAGCTTCTGGAATTTTGTCTTTTAAATCCATTTGATACATGCTAATGGTTTTAGCATGCATCTCATGCACCCTTATATGGAGTGCATCAACCACTTTGTTCCCTTTACCTTTGATATGCTTTATATTGAAGTCATATTCACTGAGGAATTCCAACCATCTTCTTTTCCTGGCATTTATAGTTGGTTTTCCAAATAAATATTTTAGACCACTATGGTTTGTCCTCAACTAAAATATTTTTCCCATGAGGTAGTGCCTCCACATATTGAAGGCGTGCACTATGGAAACCATTTCTAAGTCATGAGTAGCATAGTTTCTTTCATGCCCTTTTAATTTTCTTGATTCGTAGCACACCACGTGCCCATTCTGACTAAAAACTCCACCAAGTCCTTTACATGCATCAGTGCACACTACAAAGTTTTCATTAGGATCAACAATTCTCAAAATTGGTGCACTGGTCAACAAATATTTCAAGTGTTGGAAACTTCTTTCACAATCCGATGTCCATTCAAACTTCACACCCTTCTTTTGCAAGGAAGTGATTGGGTCTGCAATCTTTGAGAATCCCTCAATAAATATTTTGCAGTAACCTACAATTACCATGAATGATCTCATCTCATATATATGCCTTGGTGTTGGCCACCCTTCAATGGCCCTTACCTTTTCTGGACCCACTATTATCCCTTCTTCTAAAATGATATGGTCCAAATAATGAATTTTCTTCTGGTAGAATGAGCACTTGCTCAATTTGGCATACAATTGATGCTCCCTCAATACCTGTAATCCTTCAATACTTGTAACACCATCCTCAAGTGTTGATCATGCTCTTCTTTATACTTAGAATATATAAGAATTCCATCCAAGAAAACAATGACAAACTTATCCAAGTAATCCCTGTAAATACCATTCATTAAACACATGAAAACAATTGGTGCATTTGATAACCCAAATGGCACCACTGTGAACTCATAATGGCCATACCTTGTTCTGAAGGAATTCTTGTTGGTGTTTTCTTATTTAATTCCCACTTAACGATAACCTGACCTGAGATCGATCTTGGAGAATATATTAGCATCTTTTAGCTGATCAAAGAGGTTATCTATACTTGGCAAAGGATACTATATCTTCACAATTACCTTGTTCAATTGCCTGAAGTCAATGCAAAGCATCAAGGTACAATCCTTATTTTTCACAAATAACACTAGGGAACCCCAAGGTGACACACTTGGGCATATATACCCTTTCTTCAAAATCTCCTCAAGTTGCATTTTCTCTTCAACTCCGGTGTACTCATGCTATAAGGAGTCTTGGATATTGGGGTTGCTTCAGACATCATATTTATGGAGAAATCAATATCTCTCTTGGGTGGCAACCCCAATATTTCTTTAAAGACATCCTCATACTCCTTTAGGACTACATAATATTCAATACTTGACATCTTATCTTTAGGTGTCTCTTCCATGTGTGCTACAAATATTTGACACCATTTCCTGAAACTTTTCTTCATCTATAAGGCTGAAACTTCTCTGATGGTTACTTCCCTGGGAATTCTCTGAACTGTCCTTAAGTTCCCTTCTTCATCCAAGTAGGGAAATGCCTTATTATAACAGTCTATGACAACATGATGTTGGTCCAACCAGTCCATACTGATTAGGCAGTCATATGAGCCTAAAGGTATGATGTTCAAATCTTCCCTAGTGCTTAGCCCATTCATGTCCATTGGACATGCCTTAACCATATCATTAATTTTCCTTTTATCTCCCGTAGCTACCTACACCAACCAAGGTTTTCCAATCTTGTTTCTTGTCAATTGAAATATTTCCGACATATTAGGATCTATATAACTATGACTAACTCCTGAATCAATTAAAATAGCAATGGGTTGGTTGTTGATCTTACCTTCCACTTCAATCATATGTGGCTAAAACTCGTCTTGTTTGTTATCCATGGTTGTGTAAATCTTAGGTACATTTATGTCCATGTCCTCCATTGTTTCAGCTTGTACATTATGAACATTCTTCACTTTTTCACCTCTGTGAGGGAAATCTCTATACATATTATCTCCCCCACAACCCCAACATTGAATAGGTGGTTTCCTTGGTTTTTGCCACACCGTTTATATCATTTTGGGCTCCTTAGGAGTTGGCTATCCCTGAGAATTATTTTTGAAGAATGGCGGTTTGGTCCCCTTCTTTCTCTATTTCATATTGCTTTTCTTCTTGTCTTCTCAAGCATTTTGGAAAGTTTGTCTTCCTCTATGTTGATCATAGATGATTCTATCTCTTCCTATGGTTTACTCCAATGTCTTGGGATCATCATATTGTATCTTATCATTGATAAATGATGGCATCCCACTCATGTATCTTTGAATATTAACTTGGTCATCTTTGATGAAAGAAACATACTTCAATAGTTCTAAGAATCTTCTTTCATACTCATCTATAGTCATACTCCCAATCTTGAGTTCAAAGAAATCCTTCATTTTCTTATCATAGTATCGTTTGGTTAATTATTTATTTTTAAAATACCTTTTAAATTCTCTCCAAGTAGTCTTCTTCTCATCAATGCGTTGCACTTGCACAAACTGATCCCACCACATTGATACGTTTCCTTTGAGTTGGTAAACATAAATTCTCCCTTCTGCATGTGAAGAGTAATTATGCAACTGAAAATACTTCCTCTTGTCCAACATCCAGCTCTTCACATCCTCATCCTTCTTGTGTTCACCATCAAATGTAGGAGGCTTGATTTTATTCATTTCTCCCTATAGTTCATCCACCCCATACCTCCTCTTATTCTTTCTGACAAGATATGGACTTGAACTACTGTGTGCCCTCCTAGTTGAATTCCTTGGAGAGTGGCGGGGATGCATGCCAACACTTCTTGTTCTTCTTCTCGCATCATGAGACCTATGACTCCCTGATTTGCTTGACTCGGTCTCCTTATCCATCTTCTTCTTTATTATGTTCAAGCTCTTCGTTAACTTGATGTTGATGTCTTCTTGATGCTCATTGGCTTTCATAAGCCTCTCATTATCAACTTTATAGCTTTGAGCATCATTTTGCAAACTTTTTATAGTCTCTACCAAGTTCATGCTTTCTTCCTTTCCTTCTCCATGTCCATTTGAATTTGTACATTCATTACCCATACTGACATACATCCATCTGATCTCATCTTCATGGTCATAAGCCCTTTGTGCATATTCCATGTCTTCCATGCTTCTGAACTTTGTGTTGGTCTTGTTCTAATCTAATTGTTTTTAACTCTGCAAAAAGTGTAGGCAACAAGATTTGTTAGACTAAATAATTATGAAATATATTAACACTAGGCATACTTTTGTTCCATGAGAGTATCAAAATCCTTTCTTCTGATTCCTTGTGAATTTAACAATCCAATTCATTTTTTTTCTAGGTGGATATATGGAATATTATGTCCAAGACCTTTCCAACGCCTGCTTCTTTGCTCAATTATGAGTTTTGAGCAGAAATTTATGATCATTTGACCAATACCCATGAATTCTTTTTGTTCACACCTCTCAAGATCTTTCCATAGACTGCTCATGTGCTCGAATTTGATTCTGTAGCAGGAAGTTATGGCCCTTAGAAGTTAACTGGGTCTTAAAATTTACCCTCCACTATTTGGGCTATAACTCTCTCATACTAACTTTGTTTGACGAATGGTTTACACCATTAGAAAGATCTATTTGAGTTCTAATATTTGAGATGAAAAAATTGTGTCCTAGAAGGACAATAAGTTTCAAATTTGACTTCTCAAAATTGTCGTTTAGGCCTTCGAAAATGGCCTACAAGTTGAACACATGGAAAATACCCATTTTCTGGGGAATTTTTCACTATTATTTTTAAAATCTTGTTAACTTAAGCTCACTGGGATGATAACGTGGCACCCGATTCCACTCGTCTCCTCGAGGTGGCACCATGCCATCCCCCTCGACCACTTATCCTTGCTTCGTCAGCTTCCTTCATCTCCTATTCCTCTATTTTCCGTCTCCCTCCTGGCATGCACCTGTCATATTTCGGGCCCCACAATTCCGTGGTTGTCAAGTGGCACCTTTCTATTAAGTCTCGGGGCTGGATGGGCCCCATCCGCACCCATATACCATGTGCACACAAATTTGCATTCCCTTTTAATCAGATGGAGGGGGATTGTGGGCGTCGGCAGTGATCGACTTCCCACGTCACATTGTCGCCCCCCCCCCCCAACCTGTCTGACCGTTAACACCAAGGGGAGGGGTTGCAAGAATTAACCATGGTTAAGACCTTGGTGGTGTGTTTCACATATGTGCATTGCGACTCCCCGCCTTGGGTTATCCTAACCCCATATGAACCCCCCCGCAATAGGGTTCCACAGGTCTGACTCATGGTTCCTTCAGGCGGGCAGGTTCTACCACTTAAGCTCCACATCGATCGCCACCACTGCCACATATCCACTACACCTACCACCATGGCATTACACGTCATGTTTTTTTCACTTCATCTAACACATAGTCCCCCCCCATGTCATGTTGACATTAGCGTACAGAAAAATTCCCAAAATTTTCCCATTTTTTCTTATTTTCGAAATTTCCATATATGCCCAATTTCACAATTATTTTTGTGGCTGCCATTAGAGCTTGTAATTGAACTCAATACAACGAATTTTTCCCCGTAAGCATCAAATTAAACTATGCACATGGAATTTGATCCTTCTATATCGAATTTCCCCATGATTTTAATCGTAATTTTGGGGCTTTCTTCAGAAACGCCCAATTTCGCTTAATTTCACCATGGGCACTCTACAATTTCAAATTTCAGCCATCTACAGGTATGATTTTTGTCCCAATTATAGATCGAATTTCTCATTTTTAAATTCAGAGGCTCCCTTTCCTCAAATTCCTGTGAAAATTATTCAATTTCACTACAATAATTTTGTCAAACAACTTGCAGAGATACTCTAGAAATTAATTCTTTGCAAATTTTCGCTTCAACATTGTGCTAACTCGGTCCATCCATGCTCAATGTCGAAACTGGAGCTCTGATACCATATTGTAGCATCCCTAGACCCTTGTTGGGAAATGCCACATAAAAATTCCGAACTCTAATACTAATTTAATTAACGAAAATGATTTGCAAATGCACAGATTAATGCAAAATAATAACAAGTATATAGATACAACATATACAGGAAAAACCCATGAAATAAAATGCATAAATACCAACACAACATATAAATCAAACTCATAATTGACACTTATCTTGGTAAAATTCACCAACTGCATGTAGACCTTCCACATTCCTCCCATCCTTAGACCACATTGTTCATAACTCTCAGCAGTGGTCCACCTCTGAGTCGNAAAATATATATATATATATATATATATATATATATATAATAAATTTGAAGAAAAATAAAATCAGAAATCAAGAAGAGTAAAGGGGCACACACTCTGCAATACCTCCATACACAACCGTCGAATTAAGTTACAGCCGTTGAATTTTAAGATCCGTACAGTTTCCTTACCGTTGTCTGTACAATCTCAACAGTGGATCAACTTTCGTTTCAATTGCCACTCTGAAATTCGATGTGGCTGAGTTTTACATAAAAAAAAAAAGGAGTGACGCATACAAGCACTCCATTATCGATCTCAAAAAGTCAAAAACGAATATATCCGACTGGCCACAAAAAATGACCACTAAGAGTGCTTATCGTGACCCTAAATTAAAAGACGTGATTTTTCAAAATTAAGTCAATAAGACATTTTAAATTACAATTAAAGAAAGGGAGATTATTAAAAGAGTTATTAAAGGGTGAAGCTAGTACGCTAGGAAGTCTCAAAGGAAAACCTCAAGTCAAAGTCGCGCTCATACAAAAAAGTTTTTATTAAAGAGTTGTATGATAATTTACATTATAATATAAGTTTGAACAAACAAAGTGAGGAGTTATGTCTTAATAATGTGGAGTTATAGATATCGAACAAGAGGAGAAAAAAGCATCATATAATATCTTTAAGGACAAAAGGGGTATTATTAAAATTAAAAAAAACTCCTAAGTTGTAAGTGAAAAGTATTTACATAAAGTGAAAAAAAAATTATAATACTTTTCAAAATAAAGTATAAAACAAGGAATCATAAAAAATAAAAATAAATGCATATAATAAAAAGAGGGATAATTTGAAGGAAAAAGTGATTAAAATTAAGAAGAATAGGAAAGCAAATTAATAATTTGCATTCAAGCCATCAAAGGAATATTCCAAAATATTCCAATTGGTGTTATAAGGTAATTTTTATATTAAGTTATAAAAAGAGAACAATATTATTATATTTCAAAGTCTAGGGTTATTTAACCCTGGAAGAAACAACAAGAAAGGAGTAAAAATAACTTTTTTATTTTCAAAGAAGTTATTGAAAAGTTTTAATATAAGGGTATATGGGCTTTACAATCAATAAATTAATCATCGTAAAATATTGATGAAAGTTAAAATGGGCAATTCTAAAATAACAAAAGGAAGATTTACTTATGAAGGTTGTCTGACCGTAGGTTACGGATTTTCGACATTAAAGGGGAATATTCAGGGAACAGAAGTTAACATTGTTATTAGCTTGGATTATAATGTTAATTACATGAATATTGATTTGACAAATCAATTATTAATTCCAGAACCAAATATAATTGGAAAGGAAGATTATTTTCAAATTGAGTTACAAGTGACAATTAATGAATATGAGTATATATCTCAATTTTATGTTACAACTATGTATCAAGAAGAAGTTGACATCATCATCGGGTTACCCTGGTTTAAAAGTCTAGGTACCTTCATCTTAAACATGGAGAAAAAATTGGTGGCATTCCCCTATAAGGAGAAAATGATAACATTACAAGACACTACATTAGAGCTAGATTCAGTAACACTAGAAGACTTTAACAATATATCATAAGTAATAGTTCAAGAAAATAAAAAAGCAATGCAAAGGATGCAAAAAGAATTTGACGAAGTTATCACAAAAATAAAAAATAAAAAAAATAAAAAAAAGGAAAAAATTTCCTGCTTAAAAGACCACAATAAAAAATTACTCAGCCAAATCAAGAAGGCTAAGGTTACGAAACAATATGGAAAAAAATTAGAACAAGGAAAGGAGGACCTTGAAAAAGAATTGAAAAAGAACCTCACAGAGAAAGAAGAAGAAAATTCTCGTTTGGAGAACCTTAATCAGTTGTCACTGGAACAAATCATAAAGTTGAAAGAAGAGAAACTTGAAAATCCAAACATTAAAGATATCAACAAATCAGGTCATGAAGAAAGTATCGCTCAAGAAGTTATAAAATCAACTAGAAAAAATACAACGTACTAGTGCATGGTGTTTCTTCTTGTGATCTTGGTTGTTGCAACAAATTGTCTATGGTTTTAAGTAAAATGCTAAAAATGGAATGAAATTCATGCTTAAGCCTAGCTTATTGAAAAATCAACATGGTTTCAGAGCATAGGTCTTGAAGAACCCCAGCACAAGCATTTAAAGCTAAGTCGTCCTTCTATTTTGCAGTTTCGTACGGCCTCTAGGGTTTCTGCAAGCTCTGTACGACCCTCTCTTGTTTGGCCTTTTCAACACCTTACACTTGGATGTTGGGGCTGAAATTTGGATAAGAGTGTACGGCCTCCCTCAGCGCGCCTCCAGAGACTCTCAAAGTTAAATTCGGAGGATTTTGAATTTTTTTCCCTATGGTTTCTAGGGTTCTGCAATTTTCTGCAGAATCTTGATTTTAGGGTTTTTGCAACTCATTGAAGAAACGTTTCAGCTCAACAGTATTCCTATGACACTCTCAAAGCTTATTGGTGGTAGTCATAAGCCCAACAAAACCTAAGGTTACTAGTCTAACCTAGCCATTAGGTTTTCTAAGTTCAGTTAGCAAGAGTTTGTGAAGAAATCTGAAAATATGAAGAACAAAACTTTAGTGGAAGATAGGCTTGATGGATCAAGCAACTTCAGCTCCTGGAAGTCAAGGCTTCAGGTCACCCTTGAAGAAGATGACCTTTTAAGTGTGATACAAAAGACTTTACCAAAAACAACTACAGATGAAGAGAAGGAAATAAGAAGGGAAAAAGATGTCAAGGCAAGGAAAATAATCATCTAGTCAATAAGATCATCTCCTACCTCATATTGCCAACCTAAAGACAGCTTATGAAATGTATTTTCGTTAAAAGATATGTTTGAAAGTGACAACACCCTCAGAGCCCTTACCTTAAAAGGCCAGCGTCAAAGTATCAAAATGACAAAAGGTGATATAATTGCTACCTTCTTTATGAAGATATCAGAGATCAAAGATCAATTAGGTGCCATTGGAGAAATCGTGTCTGACAGAGAACTTGTCTTATCTACTCTCAACAATCTTCCAAAACACTGGGAGCCTTTTCTTCAAGCATCAGTGGAAGAGAAAAATTACCAACTTTTGATCGTTTGTGGACAAACTATACTCAAGAAGAACTTAGACTTAGAAATAGAGGAGTGGAAGACTCCCCTAATGACAACCATGCTCTTGCACTTCATAGAAAGAAAGGAGGAAGATTCAAAAGAAACTTCAGACAAACATTCAGAGATGAGAAGACTCCATTTGCTTCAAGTTATAATCAGAGAAGAGAAGTTTCAGAGATTCAATGCTTCAAATGTGAAAAATATGGACACTCTGCAAGAAATTGTCCAACCAGGAAGAAAGGAAGACAATATGCTTCCACCGTTGACATTGATCCAGAACCACCTCAAAAGGATGAAGATAAGAGAGATGACAATTACTTCCTCTAAACCAAATACAGAATTGAGCATGATTGTAGATCCAGGTAAATTGTTTGATCATTAAACTTATAGTTGATTGCATTCTTAATAATTGAAGGGTATTATCTCTAGTGTGGGAGCCCTCATAACTTGGACCATTATCCCTGGTACGGGAGTCCAAACCTTATTGATTGATTATTATGCTAGTCAAGTAGAGCACCTGAAGACATAAAAAAAAAAAATCTAGCAAACAAGTAAAAGAAGACATCCATCCTTTAGACTTCAGAGAGAGTTACTTGACTCAGAAGGAGTCAAACAAAATGAGAAAGAAGAGACAATACCTTCTCCCCCCTTCAACAATTCAGAGGTAGACAGACATTATTCCAGCCAATCCAGTTGCCCCAGTTGATATGCCCAGAGATATTGCAGTAGGGCATAAAAGGCATGCCTAGGCTCGACAAACTCTGCAGGAGGCAGAGGAACATACAAGCCCCTCAAGGCACATCCCGAGAAAGAAATAGATATTTTTAAGCTACCCCTCAACCATGAGCCACTTCATTGATTATGAGCCTCATTGTCATGGAGAAGCGACATGTGAATAGGTATGGCAAGATGCCATGACAAAAGAATACCAATATATCTTAAAGAATGATGTATAATCTATTTTTCCAAGACCAGAAGGGAAGTCTATGGTGACTTCCAAGTGGATCTATAAGATCAAGCATGCAATTAATGGAAGTGTTGAGAAATACAAAGCGAGATCTGTAGCCAGAGGATTCCCACAAACAGAGGGAGTTTTCTATGATGAGACACTTGATCCAGTAAGCCCAATACACTTCCATTCGTACTACCATCCATGAGTTGGAAACTACATCAAATGGATGGATTCTTGATGAGTTTGGGTTTTAGTAAGGGTGTTGTTGATCCAAACCTATATTATTACATTATTGGTGACGAGAGCCTGATTTTGGTAACTTATTCAAGAAGTCGTGTTGTTGGATACAAGCAAACTTTGACTTCTGATTTCAAGATAAAAGGATTTGGGTATGATGCACTACTTCTTGGGACAAGAAGTATGATAGAGGACTGATGAGATTTTTCCTGAGTCAAGGAAAATATACAGTGGGGATATTAAAGAAGTTCAGTATGACTAAATGCAAATCTATTCCTACACTGATGGTGATGGATTTAAAGAAAATGATTGATGATGATTCAGATGAGAATGATCCGCAACTAATTGGATCACTGATGTATTTGGTTAACACCAATCACAATATATGCTATGTAGTGAATGTACTTAGCCAATTCATGAGTCAATCGAGACAGACTCACTATTGAGATATCTACGAGGCACAGTTGGATATGGCCTAAGATATGCCTCCAGTGTAGACTTGAGTTTGTCGGGATATGCAGATTGGGCAGGGATCACAGTGGACCGGAAGAGCACCTCTGGTTGTTGCTTTACTTTAGGTTCTACCATGGTTTCCTGGTGCAACAAGAAACAAAACTCTATGGCATTGAGTATTGCATAGGCAGAATGCATAGCATTGAGTGTGGCAGTCCGCGAAGCAAGTGTGGCTTCGCAAACTACTGACATATTTATTCGATCATGAGATGGATCCTATTACTATTCATTGTGACAACAAGAGTTGTGTGAAGCTCTCTGAGAACCCTGTGTTTCATGATAGATCGAAACACATTGAGATAAAATATCATTATATCATTATATCAAAGACATGATGCAGAGGAAAGCAGTACACGTGCAATACCTTCCTTCACATGAGAAGATTGCAGATATCTTCACCAAACCGCTTGCCAAGACAAAGTTTGAGTACTTTTGTGAGAAATTTGGCCTGGTGGAGAATGCCTCCCTAGCCGAGAGGGAGTGTTGATTATTACAATTGCGTGAAACATCCTCCAGGACACAGACTAAGCGAGTCAACCTGAGAGAGTGCCCATGAGATGGGTGTGTGGTTCCTATCTAAGACAGAACTGGAACATTGTGTTAGCCTCCTCTGTGCATGGAGTTGAGATGATACTCCAGATGATTCTCCTGTGTAACGCAGTGAGAAAGAAGATATGTTGAGTTGGGTGTGCCTGTGGCTGAGCACAGGTGAACATGTGGGGAAGCCCATGATTTGGGTGTATTGTTTTGAGACAGAGATGAAACAATGTATTAGCCTCCTATGTGCAGAGAGTTGAGATGATGTGATACTCCATATGATTCTC
>SNQJ01S0030557.1:78525-93166 GCA_010110895.2 Picea sitchensis | reverse complement strand
AGTTCATGAGTCGGTCGAGACAGACTCACTGGATAGCAACGAAGCATGTATTGAGATATCTACAAGGCACAGTTGGATATGGCTTGAGATATGCCTCCAGTGCAGACTTGAGTTTGCAGGGATATGTCGATGCAGATTGGGCATGGAGCACAGTGGACCGGAAGAGCACATCCGGTTGTTGTTTTACCTTGGGGTATGCCATGGTTTCCTGGTGCAACAGGAAACAGATCTTTGTGGCCTTGAGTACCACAGAAGCAAAGTATATAGCGTTGAGTGTGGCAGTCCGTGAAGCAGTGTGGCTTCGCAAGCTCCTTACAGATTTATTTGATTATGAGATGGATCCTACCATTATTCATTCTGATAACCAGAGTTGTGTGAAGCTCTCTGAGAACCATGTGTTTCACGATAGATCGAAAAACATTGAGATAAAATATCATTATATCAAAGACATGATGCAGAGGAAAGCAGTACACGTGCAATACCTTCCTACACATGAGCAGATTGCAGATATCTTCACCAAACCGCTTGCCAAGAGGAAGTTCGAGTACTTATGTGAGAGACTTGGCCTGGTGGAGAATTCATCCCTAGATGAGAGGGAGTGTTGATGATTATAGCTTCGTGAGACATCCTCCAGGACACAGACTGAGTCGGCCTGTGAGAGAGCCCATGAGTTGGGTGTGCATGGGCGTGTCGTTCCTCTCTGAGACTGAGATGGAATGTTGTGTGCCCCTGTGTGGGGAGGATTCCCATGAGATGGGTGTGTCGTTCCTCTGAGACTGAGATGGAACGTTGTGTGCCCCTATGTGGGGAGGATGCCCATGAGATGGGTGTGTCGTTCCTCTGAGACTGAGATGGAACGTTGTGTACTCCTGCGTAGGGAGGATGCCCATGAGATGGGTGTGTCGTTCCTCTAAGACTGAGATGGAACGTTGTGTGCCCCTGTGTGGGGAGGATGCCCATGAGATGGGTGTGTCGTTTGAGATGAAATGATGTGCATACCCCTGTGAGGGGTGAAGGTGACCATGTGATGGGTGTGTCATTCTCCTCTGTGTAAGAGAGTTGAGACAATGTGGTACTCCAAATGATTCTCCTGTGAGACTTAGTGAGATAGAGATTTGTTGAGTAGGATGTCCCTGTGGCTGAGTATAGGTGGACGTGCCCCTAGTGGCTGAGCACTAGTGGGTGCGTGCCCAAATGATTCTCTTGTGAGAGATAGAGATCTCTTGAGTAGGACGTCCTTGTGGCTGAGCACAGGTGGACATACCCCTAGTGGCTAAGAACTAGTGGGTGTGTGAGATCCATTGATATATTGTCTAAGAGTAAGATTTACCTGTAACCCTAATTGTGATGTAAAGGGTACAGGTCGGCCCCACCATAAAGTGAAAGATAATTAATGTAAAAGATAATTAATATTGTAATTATTAATTTTATTCTGAGTTATTGAGGTCGGCCATGTTGTGCCAATAGACACCACTCTTGATGTGTCCAATCTAGTATAAATAAAGGTGATTTCCCTATTGAGGAAAAACAACACACATGTGATTTTGGAAATTTCAGCAATTACATATTCTAGGGCTGAAGTGAGCACCTCTCTTGGGCGCTAGCCTTCTTGGTTTTGGAGAGCACCCTTTTGTGTGTTAGGTCTATGGTGTCGGAGGTCTTTCTCTTGAGAATATAGCAAAGGAGTGATGGGTTTTCTTCCCTTGTTGGGAAGGGTTTCCCAGGATATTTCTTGTGTTCTTGTGCATGGTATTTCTTCTTGTGATCTTGGTTATTGCAACAATTGTTAGTGGTGTAGTTGCATTTGTCTATGGTTCAAGTAAATGCTAAAATTGAAATAAACCCCATGCTTGAGCCTAGCATAGTGAAAATTCAACAATTAGTTCATGAGCACTTCTTTTTAATCTTGCATAAGGTTCGACCCAACAAACTTAATAAGGGAACCCCTCAAGGCCAGGTTTCTTATCAACATCCATTTTGTGAAGAGTTAGAGAATTTTTTTCAAGTGAAAGGGATTTTCACAGGGCCTCCTTTGTTCTTTAATGACCATGGTTAGCACGACATCCACATACCCTATGTGGCCTTGCATCTCTCTTTTGTGAGTCCCAACATTTGGAATACCATTTTATAGTGTTCAACAAACTCTTTCCCAATCCCTCCCTGATTGGTAATTTGACCCAAAGCAAATTTTGAAGCAAAGATGTTCTTGGCAGCCTTCTTGCTAACCAATGCTTTGAAAAGGCCTTGGTGGGCCTATCCCTAGGCTTTGGCTAGTGTAATCTCACCCGTAGCTAACTTACCTCTAGCTTGATATACCTCATCCATCCAAACTAGAGGGTGCAACGTCAAAACATGGGTTTCTTTTATTCATCATGTGTTCCATTGAAGCTTATGTGATTTCCTCCATTTCATCTCAACTACCTTGTTGCGACCATGCTGAACTTTTGTAACCTACTTTCTATAGGGTTGAAAAAAAAAGCTACAATCCTAGAAATGGCATCTTCCCACCAGATGATGTCATTTTCAATACAAACTTGTTACATCAAGCATCTCAACTTAGTTATCCTCAAGGTCACCAAGAACACCAAAAGGGTTATACATATAGCATGCTAGTAGGGATCAAACACTCACCAAAGGTAAATTGTCAAGGCCATTTGGCTAGCCATTAACATCAATAATAATTTCATTACAATGAGAACATAGCAACAGTGGAGGAGAGCAAGCTCTACAACTGTTGTTTCCTTATTATGTTGAACTAACTATGGGCTTGTTCGTCAATGGGGCCTATAACTTGTTAGGGCTAGTTATGGATGGGATCTTGGGGATTGAGGCCTTTAGGGCCTATTTTGTAACCCCCCAAAAACCTTTGTTCTTTCAAATCACTTGAAACAAACCACTTTCACCATCATTTATTGCCTAGGAAACATTAGTTGTAGGAGGATTCTACATGGACAAGGAATTGGAGGGTTGACATGAGGCATGAATGGGCAATCATGTCTACGCTTATCTAGGCTTTGACACTAGATACAAGTGTTGGTAAATTTTAAGATATCGAAATAGCTTCGTGTGAACCATAACACCCCCCCCCCACCCCCACTGCCAAAAATAAAAAAAATAAAAATGAGCACAAATTCCTTGAGCTCCTTTGACATGTTAACTTTGATGCAAACTCAACATTGAGGTTGAAGAACCTTTTTGGTTCATGTTATATGGAACTCCCCAACACAGTTGAAATGCATTCTAAGGTCAACCAAAACTACATTGGGAGACCAAGGAACTCTACCTAGATAGGGTAGGAAAATCGAGCAACTTTGTTAGCCAATAAGACAACAAACCAAGTGGAGAACACAACTATGGTATTCTTACAAATCTAGGGGCCTCTTTTCAAGATCCCCATCACATGGGTTGAATCATCAAAATGGGACCAGAGAAAGAAAAAAAAAATTGGTTACATTGTGAGTGTGAGTGCAACACTTGCACTATGACTCCCACACTTCCATAATCCATGCAGATAATCACCTTGGGAGGAACCCTCTTCATAAAGTACCCCAAGATGGAGCCTACCCAAAATCGGTTACATAAACTATCATATTCATAATTAGAAAAGTCAATATGAGCTTCAATGGGGGTGTCATTCCATGTTACACCTTGGGAACAAATTTTTGGGAGACCTTGGGCATCATCTCCATTCTTTGATTTGGTCGCAATTCCTACTAGAACAATAGCTTTTCCAAGCAATGGGGAACCCATAATGATCTCGAGATCCTTATGAAAAAAGGTTGCGACCCAATAGACTAGCAAGACCAAATTCAATGTGATAGGACTAGGCAATAAGTCAACAAGGGTATCGAAAGATTGTGTCTTTTAGATCATAGATTCAAACCCTAGCTCTCCCCCATAATCTAGTCATTATCCTTTTCTTAAATGAGTATAGAGAAGGTGACATTGTCGCAGATGCATATGAAGATGTAGAAAATGGATGTGCAAAGCTATATTGGTGTAGATAGATGCCAAGAAAGAAACCAATGAAATGGAGAAGATTATATATGAGAAGGTTACAAAGACTAGGAGTGCAGAATATAAATAGTATTTGGTGAAGTGAAGAAACAAGCCAAATGTAGAGAATACCTAGATCTTTGAAGCATATTATCAAAAGCTTTGCAATGGGAAAGCAGTTGCATAAGAAACATACGATGAGGGATTGGCATGAGGACGTGCTTTGTTTTATTTGCAAGGGGAAGTTGATGTAGGGGAATCCCTAAAACAACTAAGTCCATAAGCAAGCTAGACGATTGTGACATGCATGGGTGCAACACGCTGAAGTGTGGCATAAATGAGCATGAAATAGAAGTTGAAGCACAAGCACGATAAGGGAAAAACATAGCTCACAATTCATGCGTGAAAAAGGAAGCACACAATAGTTCGAGGAAAGAGGCATGTGAAATATCGATGTCATCAAGGTTGTATCGGAATGCAACAAGAATGGGAGCTCAACAAGAAGTGTGTATGGTTAGTACGAATGACAAAGAGTGCACCAAGGATGACAAAAGGCTACAATGGAAGATGAAGCAACGGGAATAGTGCTAAAGAGTTCCGGATGAAGCTGGAGACTTAGATCGGATGTGAAGAGATTCTAGAGGAAGACAACGAATTTAGGGAAGTTGGCCAATCAACTAGTGAAGGAATAAAAAGGATTATTGTCATTTGAGTGAGGTTAGTGAGCTAACCAACTCAAGAGTTAGAAGTTAGATCAGTTGTTGAGAGTTGGCCAAGAGCTAGAGTAGAGCATTGGATTGCAAACTAAAATCCATACATGTATATTAATTTCTATTAATGAGAATGTGTATACTTAGTTCCCCATTAATGTATTATGGTTTTGTACTCTACTAACATGTTGCTAAGCATTTAGGGTTGTAAATTATTCCATTGTCCTAACCAAGATTGTTGCAGATCATTGTGCTCATCACATTGCATTCCTGAGTAGGCCATAGAAGGCCAACAAAATAGCCAACCAAAGAATGCACTATATATTCAAGACAAGCTTCTTCGTATTCATCAAAAGTAAAATGGGTTCTTCAAAAGGAACATAGGCAGTACCTCATGGAACACTTTGGTATAAACCTATGGTCCTTCTTGTGTGTCATTTTGCTCCTTCACTACCGCAATAAAATGTCTAGCAACTAGAGTGTGGGCCATTTTGAGGTCCTTACCTCACCAGAAAGGAGGGCCCAACCTATGAACAAGGATGTAAATGCAGTGACAAAGCACAAGATCCAGATCATGCAAAGCAAAAAAGAAGTATAGAAGGGAATAAACATTGGCATTACCATACAAACTTTGAGAACCACAAATCTTCAAAGCCTCAATCCTTAGCAAATCTCTTCTCCTCCAAATGTAGTCTTTCTACTATTTACTATCTACTATCCTTGCAGGGTACAAAAATCTCATTGATTTCTTACCAAGATTTTCCACAATTCATCATATCAAAGTTCTTTGGGAACTGCTTTGAAAAACTTCTCATGGGTTTCAATAAAGAATCAAATTCTTGCTTTTGCACTGGAAAGGTTATGTCTTTTGGCCTATCCCTGAAGCTAGCTTTTTATTTTCCTTCACAACCATTCTTTACATTCTCTTCCAGAAATAAACTTCTCTCCATCTTATCCCTGATAGTGACTCGACTCTGAATACTATCAACAACGGAACTCATGTTGATTGGAACCAAATGAGGTAGACTAAAAAGTGCTTGCATTTAAATTAACATTCCCATTTGATCACCAGGAAATAGAGAAATAAATGATATTATATTAGTAGGAAAGGACATGTAAGATTTAACAGATTTGTCGACTTATGGAAGGATTATGATGATTTGAGCTCTGAGTTTCTTGTAATAATTTATACAGAAGGGCCATTATCGGTTACGTAATTTTTTCTAACCTAATCTATACAATGAGTCTACTCAAAGTTGACTTAAACACTAGAACTTTCAATATGAAGAAACGATATAACTAAGACTTGAATAGACAACTTGTGATGGTTAAAATTTAAAATTCAAAACTTAAAACCCTAAGTATAAAATTTAATTGTTAAATTTAATGCTTAACATTTAACATTTAACTTTTAATTTCTCTTCTTGTTGAAGACTCCATCCTCTCTTGGTTAAACTCTCAATCTCGATTAAGTGCACCAACTCTACCATCCAGATTCCAAACTACCATAGGTTTAACACCAAGATGCCCTTTACCTTCTCATCTTGTCGGTAGACTCATTGTTAGATACCATTAACTCACTAACTCAAACTTGTCTTGTGACTGGGATATCCATTGGCAGAGACAAGCAAGTTGCCCATCAAGCATATGCAGCAAGGCCATCCAAGGTATTGCTATAAGCTTCGAAGTTCAAACTCTACAATGTGATGGGGTGCTCAAATATTTCACGATCCCCCTTACTGCCAGGGGCCTCAAGAGTACAAAACTGGCATAATTTCCACTGAAAGATTAAGAATAGTTTGCAAGCTTGGCCTTCAAGACACCTCAAGCTTTCCAAATGAATCAACAGTCTCAACTCTACTCTAGATCAGTTGCTGACTTATATATGCCATACCGTTTATATGCTTCAAAAAAAATGCTCAGAAGATTAGTTCAGATTTGCTATGACTACCTTTGGTCCTTGAGGAATGGACAAAGGAGGTGCCATAAACCTGTTTGCTGGGTATCCCCTAATCTGAAGCCGGAGGTTCAGGAGTCAAAGACCTCATGTGGCTACCTAATAATAAAAGGAGTGGAAAGACTTTGAGGCCTTTTTAGCTCCAAACACCATCTGTGGAAAAAGTTCGTGGCAGCTAAGTATTTTGTTGGCAGGAAACTTGTTGAAGCTCTGTCAGAACCTTGGTTATTCTGAGTACCAAGGTCTGGAAACTAATTAAGAAGGCATGGGAAGTAATAACCCCCAATCTCTTCTACTGCTCAGGTGTTGAAGGTAGAGGGTCTGAAAAATCAAATGGAGGGGCCCAAAGCTTCCTGCCTTGGAGGATATTCAAGGCATGAAGCACCTGGGACAAGCACACAAAGTGTCCAGGTTAGTGGAATTTAAGAATTTCAATGATTTGGAAGGTAACAAATGGATTGACACTTCAGTTTTTTCATGAGCTACAAAAAGACCCTGTCCCAGAAGAGATCAATGAACAGAGAAGGCAGGCTACTGCAGCAAGAAACGAGGAAAGCCCCTTTTACAAAGGATACAAAATCTGTTTGAGTAGGATTCTGTTGGGATGATATGCTGACTCGTTTTTCCACCAAAGAATTATATCAAGATATTTATGAATCAGTCCAGTTCAGATAGCCTAAATTCCAATTCCTTATTGAATGAGTCTGGTCGAAGTACAACCTCCCCAAGGAAAACGTACTGATGTGGAGATTGAGCTGCAAAGCGTTTGTTTCAAGAGAAACTTTGAGCACTTACAAACAACAAGGGCCAACTCCATGTCCCATTCGTGGAGCAGAAAAAGAAGACTTCTATGGCATTTTTGGAGTTGCCTTTGGTTTAAAAGCATTTGGTATTTTTATCTAGAAAGTTTTAACTTTGACATACTTGTATCAAATTTACATAAGGGTAGAACAGATTCGGGAGATTTTCTTTGTTGCTTGGTTTGAAATAATTCAAAGATTTGGTTTAAAAACCCTGAGGCAAGACATCTCTTCCTTCTATCAAGAACCTTGTATACAATTCGGCAGGTAAGCTTGAACATGGCATGTTTCCAAGCAAAGGTTCCCACCACTGAGTGGACAAAAGGAACATCTAAGAGAAAATAGGCAGAGCAATTCAATTTAAAGGAACTCTTTGTCAATGGCTTCCCAAGGAATTTGCTGTCTGTCATTGTTACCTTTAGATTGGGCCAACTCACCTGATGGAATCCTAACTTTGTATAGAGCCCCCCTCCAAAGAATTGCACGAGACTGCTTGAAAAGACGTTTGAAGAGGTGTATCCGCCATTTGAAGAGGAGTATTTTGGATACTTGAACCAGCCACTGTGCATGCAGGCAGAGGATCCCCATGAATTGCCAAACTCCCATCACTGACGACACTATATCCCGTAAGTACTCACCTAGCTCACACCCTCTCAAAGGTCATTCTTTTGCAAATATATGTTACTCAAAGTACTTCATAGAGATTGCCTAAGGAAGGTAGATAAGCCATCATGATTGTTCAACTGTGCAAGGGCACTCTAAGCAAGGCTGTCATATGGGGTATAGGTTAAACTCTAGCTAAAATGTCCCACTCCCTGGTGGCTTTTCTAGAGTTTCTGGTGAATATTTTGTCATCCAATTTGCTGGAAATTCAAACCGCAATTCTATCAAGCAATTTTAGCAATCCCTGCAATTGATAGCTGCACCCTGAGGATTTTAGCCTATTTTGAACTGACCCAGATGCTCAAAATTGCAAATTGAACAATGTATAATTCAGAATATGCAATTCTATCAATCACTGGATTCCAGTGAAGCAGGGGCGATTTAGTTAGCCTTTAGATTATGCCTTTAGATTATGCTGTCTTATGGAGATTCTTTCTTCATAAGGACACGCAAAGAATTGAAATGGGTATGTCCAATTTTGGTGCTACTAAGACTCTGCAAGCTATAAATCCTTTGCAAAAATGTACACAATCACAATGAAATCTGGAAATTCAAATTACTCAAACTGGAAGTGGAGACAGTAACAATTGAAACTTAGACTGTGAAGATGGATGACCGTTTACATAGAGCCTAATTAGACTCATAACAGATGGCCTTCTGGATTCTTTTGCCGGTAACCATTCCTATTCCTTGGCCTGTAGTTGGATAAAGGGTATTCAGGAATCAGGATGACTACTCCAACTTCCAAGATTATCACGAGCAATTGAGATCCTGACATGGACACAAAATCGAGTGTATCAATTGTTTATGGTACTATGGAAACTTGAAACAGAGGTTCAGTCCTATATGTATCTCAAAAACATGCAATCTTGTTTTTTTTTTTAAATGGAGATTTTGACGGAACTTCTATATTTTTTTTTGTAGAATCACCTTACGATCTACATACTAAAATATAATTTGGGCTTATATGTTATGTTTGTTAACAAATCTTTGGTTCTTTACCCTAAGAGGCTAAGCACGACTGTTATTCACAAAAATGATTTACCCAGCCTAAAATCCAAGAGAATGGTAGGGACATAACTATGCTCTAAGCACAAGTGATATTCACAAAGATGATTTACCCGGCCTAAAATCCAAGAAAATGATACGGACTAAGTCCAAAACAGAAGATCCAGTATCATCACCAATAATCTCCACAAGAACATTGACCATCCTTGAAATGATGAAAACGATTGGAGTCTCTCATGACAATTTCTCGTTTTCCAATCTTGGAGATGAACTTGGTTGCCAAATGGCAATCACCACATACACGAAGGTTCTTGAATATCTGGATTGGTGTATGTGGGGCGGTGTTGATAAGCCCAAATGCAATGGCAAGTTTCTCGCTGTGGTGGAAAATAATATCTTGTTTTTGTTCTTCCTCCACATCGTGCAATACAAAGTTTGTATTAGGTACATACCCTTCTTTCTTCATTTTCTCACACAGAATGTCCAATGTCGAATATATTTCGTCTGTTTGAGGGTGCGATCTGTCTCCAACAAGGAAAGTATAAACCTGATTTTTCAACTCTATCCAGCTGATTCCTGCCCTCATTTTCACACTTCTCTCTCTCATCAGTTTTCTAACCTTTTCTATGTCATCCCACCTTCGAGATGCAGCATAGATGTTTGATAGTAGCACATAGTGTGCAGATTTTGTAGGTTCCAGCTCAAAAAGCTGCTCTGCCACACGTTCTCCAAGCTCTATATTGTTATGGATTCTACACGCTGCAAGCAAAGATCCCCATACAGCAGCATTTGGTTTTACTGGCATTTCATTTATAAACTCATGGGCTTCATTCAAGTGTCCTGCACGCCCAAGAAGGTCCACCATGCAGCAATAGTGTTTGACTACAGGTTTAATCTGATAATCTTTACTCATGTGGTTGAAGTAATGCCAGCCATCATCCACTAGGCCTGCATGGCAGCATGCAGATAGGACACCAACAAAGGTGACATGGTCTGGTTTCATGCCAGTGGACTCCATTTGTTCAAATAGTTGTAATGCATCCTTGCCATGCCCATGCAGGGCATATCCTACGATCATAGAAGTCCACGATACCACATCTCGCTCAGGCATTTTGTCAAACACTCTGCGTGCAAAATAAATGTTGCCACATTTAGCATACATATCTACAATGGCATTAGTCACAAAGACATACGAGACAAAGCCTTTTCTAATTATATGCGCATGGACCTCCTTGCCCTCTTGGAAAACAGCCAAATTTGCACATGCTGTAAGAACACAGGCAAAGGTAACCGAGTTTGGCTTCACACCTGTAAGCTGCATCTGTCTAAAGAGCTTCAGAGCCTCCTCAGCATACCCATTCTGCGCATATCCTGCAATCAACGCAGTCCAGGAGATAACATCTTGTCGAGGCATAGCCTGAAAGAGCTTAAGGGCTTTGTCAACATACCCTTGCTGTGCAAAACCAGCAAGCACTGCATTCCATGAGGCAATATTTGGCTCAGGTATCTTTTCAAAGAGCTTCAGAGCTTCGTCAACAAGACCATTCTGAGCATATCCCGTGACCATCACATTCCATACGACCATGTCTCGTCTAGGCATTTTCTCAAAGAGTTTGAGCGCCTCATCAAGAAGCCCATTCTGTGCATATCCTGATATCATGGCAGTCCAGGATACCATATTTCGTTCAGAAATTTTGTCAAACACTTGGCGTGCATCCTCTAGGCTCTCACATTTGACATACATGTCTATTAGGGCACTCTCCACAAAGGCATTGGACTCCAATCCACTTCCCATTAAATATTGGTGTATGTCCCTGCCATCTCTCAGAGCTCCCAAATTGGCACAAGCCGGCAGAACAGTGGCAAATGCAAACTGATCGGGTTGAATGCCTGTTTGCCGCATTTGGTAAAAGAGTCTCAAGGCCTCTTCACTGTAACCATGCTTGGAGTAAGCTGCAATCATGGAAGTCCATGAGACTACATTTCGGTCAGGCATTTCGTCCAATGCTCGGCGAGCTTCCACTAAACTGCCACATTTGGCATACATGTTAACAAGCTTGTTGCGCAAAGAGATATCAAGGTTAAACCCCGTTTGAATCATGTGGGCATGGACCAGTTTGCTGTCTGGCAGTGCTTTCTCATGGACAAAGCACTGAAGGAGAGAAGAGTATGCAGAGGAATCTGGCTGGGCTGTCGTCTGCAAAATGTGAAGAGCCTCTTGTAGTTGACCATGGTTACACAATGCTATCACATCTCTAGACGAGGTCTCTTTGTTAACAGTGCTGGCGTGCCCTTGGGCATCAATAGCGCGTGAAGAGATCAAGGCGGACTTGTACTTGGTAACTTGGAAAATGAAATTTAGCTGCTGTTTCTTATTCTTCTGCTTATCAATTCGAAACAAAGGTGCCATTGTGTCTTCTTATTGGTATGATTGAAAATCATGTTAAGAAGAAGACGACAACGAAGACGAAGAGGAGGAGGAGCCTCTTGTAGTTGACCATGGTTACACAATGAAGAGGAGGAGGAGGAGGAGCCTCTTGTAGTTGACCATGGTTACACAATGAAGAAGAAGAAGCAGAGGAAGAGGAGGAGGAGGAGGAAGAGCCTCTTGTAGTTGACCATGGTTACACAATGAAGAAGCAGAGGAGGAGGAGGAGGAAGAGCCTCTTGTAGTTGACCATGGTTACACAATGCTATCACCTCTTGTAGTTGACCATGGTTACACAATGCTATCACATCTCTAGACGAGGTCTCTTTGTTAACAGTGCTGGCGTGCCCTTGGGCATAACTAGCGCGTGAAGAGATCAAAGCGGACTTGTACTTGGTAACTTGGAAAATGAAATTTAGCTGCTGTTTCTTATTCTTTTGCTTATCAATTTGAAACAAAGGTGCCATTGTGTCTTCTTATTGGTATGATTGAAAATCATGTTATTGCTTATAAAACTGTACCAAGGAAGCGATCCATAAAATCTGTGGCACGGGTATACGAGGTAAGGATTCATAACTTGATGTTGTGGTTGAGTAAGTTGAGTCACACGATAGAAGAAGAAGGAGGAGGAGGAGGAGTAGTAGGAGTAGTAGTAGTAGTCGTCACACGATAGAGGAACAAAGTGGTTGAGTAAGTTGAGTCACACGATAGAAGAAGAAGAAGAAGGAGGAGGAGGAGGAGGAGGAGTAGTAGTAGTAGTAGTCGTCGTCGTCACACGATAGAGGAACAAAGTGGTTGAGTAAGTTGAGTCACACGATAGAGGTAAGAAGAAGAAGAAGAAGAAGCAGGAGGAGGAGGAGGATGAGTCACACGATAGAGGAACAAAGTGGTTGAGTAAGTTGAGTCACACGATAGAGGAGAAGAAGAAGAAGAAGAAGAAGGAGAAGAAGGAGGAGAAGAAGGAGGAGGAGGAGGAGGAGGAGGAGTCACACGATAGAGGAACAAAGTGGTTGAGTAAGTTGAGTCACACGATAGAGGTAAGAAGAAGAAGAAGAAGAAGAAGAAGAAGAAGAAGCAGGAGGAGGAGGAGGAGGAGGAGTCGATAGAGGGAAGAAGAAGAAGGAGGAGGAGGAGGAGTTTTTTTTTGTTTGTGGGAGATTACTAGGATTCATAACTTGAAGTTGTGTAGGAACAAAGTGGTTGAGTAAGTTGAGTCACACGATAGAGGTAAGAAGAAGAAGAAGAATAAGAAGAAGAAGGAGGTGGAGGTGGAGGAGGAGGAGGAGGTTTTTTTGTTTGTGGGAGAAGGGATCCCCTCTATTTCATTGTTTGTGGGACAATGACCTCTCCTCCCAGGGGTTTGACTCTTAAAGTCTACAGAGGTATACATACCCTACCCTACCCTACCTTCCTCTAAATTTGAACTTGTTACTTCTTAGGACTAAACACATACTCTTAACCATTAAACCCGGAAACTTACTTTACTTATTTTATAGATTAAAATCTACCCATAAACAATGGGAAATGACAATCAATAAGTGTAATGTTGAAGAATATAACGTCAATTTTATTTAATGTGGATGTCATTCCATTTTTTTTAATGTGTTAATAACATGAGTGGGTTTAATGGTTAAGAACATGTGTTTCCTTCTTGGAGGTCACAAGAGGGGGGTAGGGTATGTATACCTCTATATAAGGTATGTATACCTCCGTATAGGGTATGTATACCTCCATAGACTTCAGCAGTCAAATCGTTGTGTGGAGGGAGTCTTTTGTCCCACAAATAAGGGGACCTCATACACCAATTTGATATGTAACTTGGATTTCATATAAATTAAATTAACAATTATAAAATTTAAGGTTTTATGATTGTTTTTGGATTATGGTAATTATTTTATATCAATTATAAAACTTCTTATTTTTGAACTATTTCATTGTTCCCCATTTAGTTATACCAACACTTTTCAATTATTTTTTTCATCTTTATATTATGAGACAAGTGTTTTTCTCTTCCCCTTTTATTTTCATTATTTTTTTCTTGAAATGTGTTTTTACTTTTCCTTTATACTCTTTACATATGATATAAAATATGGTATAAATAAAAAAAACTATACATTCTATATCTTTTTAACTTCGTCATTATTTAAAACTATTTGCTAAAATTACAATGTTCTCAATTGTTAATATTTTATATTAACAATTCTATTAATTTAAAATGATCTTGGTCTCCCTTTAAATAAATAAGTTTTCTTGAAATGTGTTTTTACCTTTTTTCTAGTAATCTTTACATACGGTATAAATAAAAAAAACTACACATTCTATATCTTTTTAACTTCATCATCATTCAACACTATTTGCTAAAATTACAATGTTCTTAATTATGTAATGTTAATATTTTATATTTACAAATCTATTAATTTAAAATGTTCTTTGTCTCCTTTAAATAAATAGGTTTTATTAAAATGTATTTTTACCCTTCAGTGTTAGTTAATCTTAACATATAGGATTTATGTATAGTATAAATAAAGAAAACTACTTATATCTTTTTAACTTCTTATTCATCATTCAACACTATTTGCTAAAATTACAATCTTCTCAATTAAAAAAAAAAATTAATATTTTATATTTACAATTTTATTAATATAAAATAATCTATGCCTCATTTTAAATAAATATGTTGATTTTTCTTTGTATATTTAATTTTCATTGTCTTATTAATTTTTACAAATATTGATATTTAAAATAAATTATATTAATTTTTAATAAAAAATAAAGTTTTACCTTATATTTTTAAATAACAAACTTTTAAAATTTTAAAAAATCTAAACATAAATATTTAGTATTTAAAAAATAAATAAAAAATTATTCTATAAAAGAAATAATTATTATTATAATACTCGACGTGTAATTGGTGTATGAAAATCTGTTGATCGCAGCACAGAAACACTCCTGTCAAGCTATTTGACTGATTTTTTAAAAACCAAAGCGATTTGACCTTTTTCGTTCGGAACAGTAAATCCATTGGCATAATCTCTATGATTACGCTGTTATGCGAATCTAATTGCGATCTTTGAATCGA
>SNQJ01S0030557.1:59145-76235 GCA_010110895.2 Picea sitchensis | reverse complement strand
ACTATGCTAGGCTCAAGCATGAGGTTTATTTCAATTTTAGCATTTACTTGAACCATAGACAAATGTAGCTACACCATTAACAATTGCTACAAGAACCAAGATCACAAGAAGAAACACCATGCACAATAACACAAGAAATATCTTGGGAAACCCTTCTCAACAAGGGAAGAAAACCCAACAATACTTTACTATATTCTCAAGAGAAAGACCTCCCACACCATAGACCTAGCACACAAAAGGGTTCTCTCCAAAACCAAGAAGACTAGCGCCCAAGAGAGGTGCGCACTTCAGTCCTAGAATATGTACTTGCTGAAATTTCCAAAATCACATGTGTGTTGTTTTTCCTCAATGGGGAAATCACATTTATTTATACTTGATTGGACACATCAAAAGTTGTGTCTATTGGAACAATAGGGCTGACCTCAATAACTCATAATATGATTAATAATTACAATATTAATTATCTTTCACTTTATGGTGGGGTCGACCTGTACCCTTTACATCACAATTAGGGTTACATTTAAATCTTACTCTTAGACAATATAACAATGGATCTCACACACCCACTACTACTCAACCACTAGGGGTATGTCCACCTATTCTCAGCCACATGTACGTCCTACTCAACAAATATCTCTCTCACAAGAGAATCATCTGAGCACACACCCAAGTCTAGTGCTCAACCACTAGGGGCACGCCCACCTATGCTCAACCACATGGAAGTCCTACTCAACAGATCTCTATCTCACCGAGTCTCACAGGAGAATCATCTGGAGTACCACATCGTCTCAACTTTTTTACACAGAGGAGAATGATACACCCATCACATGGGCACCTTCACCCCTCACAGGGGTATGCACATCATTTCATCTCAAATGACACACCCATCTCATGGGCATCCTCCCCACACAAGGGAACACAATGTTCCATCTCAGTCTTAGAGGAACGACACACCCATCTCATGGGCATCCTCCCCACACAGGGGCACACAATGTTCCATCTCAGTCTTAGAGAGGAACGACACACCCATCTCATGGGCACACCCAACTCATGGGCTCTCTCATAGGCCGACTCACTCAATCTCTGTCCTGGAGGATGTCTCACGAAGCTATAATCATCAACACTAATCCCCTAGACAAGAATAAATCAGGCATCATCAAGTTCATCGATAAATATGGAGAACCAAAAATGTTTATGAGTTGGTGGCATATAACTTTGTTAAATAAATAATAAACATCTCATATAAGACTCTATCCAAGGATCTCACCTTGCACATTAAGCACATTTTGTGAAAGATCATTCCCTTGGAGAAAACACAATTTATCTCTGGTCAATACATTCTAGATAATGACATTGTAGTATGAGAAGGCATGGAATGGGCCCACTTTATCATCCTTAATGTCTTATTTTTCAGAAAAATCTTATGACTAGGTAGAATGGCATTTTATTGTCACAATGCTCAAAGCCATGGGTTTGGTCCCACCTTTATTGGTAGTGTCGAAACCCTCTTTGGAGATGCCTTAGCATGCCTCTCCATCAACATAAGCAAATTTGAAGAGGTTTAATTCTTTCATTGAGTATGTCAAGGCTACCCCTTTTCTCCAACTCTATATGTAATGTAATACCTCTAGGTTGAACCCCAATTGTAAATACAATGTAATTGTACATATAGGCTAGTGAGACAAGATACTTTGAGGCCGTAGTACCTTTGTATGTATGTATTTTGAGGCCAGAGTGCTCGTGTGGTTATTAGGATGGAGAGACAGAAGCTAAAAGGCTAGTGGGCCTATATTTGTAAAATGTAATCACACTCAGTTTTTAATAAAAACACATCACTACTACAGACCTACCAGGTAAAAGAGTATGGGGGGATAAACTCCACTAGAATAGGAAAGGGGGGGCCTAAGAGTCTAGGATTAAGGGGATTAATCCCAAAGGAATATTTTATTGATACTCCTAAAGTCTAAAGTTTAAAAACTATGGATATAAAATACAACCTGAGTTCTATATTGAGAAATGTGTCCCATGTGGACCCAAGCTAGTTCCCAACATGACAAGTGTCAAGTTGGGAACATGCAAATATAATTGGGGAGATTTAGTTCATTTGGACATTATTCCATTATGAATCTCACCTTCATTACTCTGTTTTCATCCATACCATGTTGCTTCCATCACATGTACCTGTATCGGGGAAAGATTTGGAGCTTTAGGAGACCAGCAACCCATAAATTGAGATGAAGAGGTGGCTTGTCAAGCTCGTGGGATATTGAAGAAGCGGGTTTTCAATCTCGTGAGAATTCTCTCTAGTTGATAGAAATGCTGAGAATTTATTCCAAAGGTGCCAAGGTACAATTACAGGGCTCTGCGACTTCATGTTCGGCCTGTTGTTGAAGCCCCGTAAGGGAAGTGGGGCAACTGAAGGACTGTTGAGAAGAGAAGGGGCACACTTCTTGGGGTGGGATAGACATGTGGGGAATGAGGGATTGTAGGATGTTAGTTTGAGTTGGCACCTGAGTTTGAGATTTTACTGTTGTCTGAGAGACCTTAGCCTGGTTAGGATTCCTTTTCCTAGGTGGAGTTTAGCTTCGACTCAGAGGTGGACCACTGCTGAGAGTTATGAACAATGTGGTCTAAGGATGGGAGGAATGTGGAAGGTCTACATGCAGTTGGTGAATTTTACCAAGATAAGTGTCAATTATGAGTTTGATTTATATGTTGTGTTGGTATTTATGCATTTTATTTCATGGGTTTTTCCTGTATATGTTGTATCTATATACTTGTTATTATTTTGCATTAATCTGTGCATTTGCAAATCATTTTCGTTAATTAAATTAGTATTAGAGTTCGGAATTTTTATGTGGCATTTCCCAACAAGGGTCTAGGGATGCTACAATATGGTATCAGAGCTCCAGTTTCGACATTGAGCATGGATGGACCGAGTTAGCACAATGTTGAAGCGAAAATTTGCAAAGAATTAATTTCTAGAGTATCTCTGCAAGTTGTTTGACAAAATTATTGTAGTGAAATTGAATAATTTTCACAGGAATTTGAGGAAAGGGAGCCTCTGAATTTAAAAATGAGAAATTCGATCTATAATTGGGACAAAAATCATACCTGTAGATGGCTGAAATTTGAAATTGTAGAGTGCCCATGGTGAAATTAAGCGAAATTGGGCGTTTCTGAAGAAAGCCCCAAAATTACGATTAAAATCATGGGGAAATTCGATATAGAAGGATCAAATTCCATGTGCATAGTTTAATTTGATGCTTACGGGGAAAAATTCGTTGTATTGAGTTCAATTACAAGCTCTAATGGCAGCCACAAAAATAATTGTGAAATTGGGCATATATGGAAATTTCGAAAATAAGAAAAAATGGGAAAATTTTGGGAATTTTTCTGTACGCTAATGTCAACATGACATGGGGGGGGACTATGTGTTAGATGAAGTGAAAAAAACGTGACGTGTAATGCCATGGTGGTAGGTGTAGTGGATATGTGGCAGTGGTGGCGATCGACGTGGAGCTTAAGTGGTAGAACCCGCCCGCCTGAAGGAACCATGAGTCAGACCTGTGGAACCCTATTGCGGGGGGGTTCATATGGGGTTAGGATAACCCAAGGCGGGGAGTCGCAATGCACATATGTGAAACACACCACCAAGGTCTTAACCATGGTTAATTCTTGCAACCCCTCCCCTTGGTGTTAACGGTCAGACAGGTTGGGGGGGGGGGGCGACAATGTGACGTGGGAAGTCGATCACTGCCGACGCCCACAATCCCCCTCCATCTGATTAAAAGGGAATGCAAATTTGTGTGCACATGGTATATGGGTGCGGATGGGGCCCATCCAGCCCCGAGACTTAATAGAAAGGTGCCACTTGACAACCACGGAATTGTGGGGCCCGAAATATGACAGGTGCATGCCAGAAGGGAGAAGGAAAATAGAGGAATAGGAGATGAAGGAAGCTGACGAAGCAAGGCTAAGTGGTCGAGGGGGATGGCATGGTGCCACCTCGAGGAGACGAGTGGAATTGGGTGCCACGTTAGCATCCCAGTGAGCTTAAGTTAACAAGATTTTAAAAATAATAGTGAAAAATTCCCCACAAAATGGGTATTTTCCATGTGTTCAACTTGTAGGCCATTTTCGAAGGCCTAAACAACAATTTTGAGAAGTCAAATTTGAAACTTATTGTCCTTCTAGGACACAATTTTTTCATCTCAAATATTAGAACTCAAATAGATCTTTCTAATGGTGTAAACCATTCGTCAAACAAAGTTAGTATGAGAGAGTTATAGCCCAAATAGTGGAGGGTAAATTTTAAGACCCAGTTAACTTCTAAGGGCCATAACTTCCTGCTACAGAATCAAATTCGAGCACATGAGCAGTCTATGGAAAGATCTTGAGAGGTGTGAACAAAAAGAATTCATGGGTATTGGTCAAATGATCATAAATTTCTGCTCAAAACTCATAATTGAGCAAAGAAGCAGGCGTTGGAAAGGTCTTGGACATAATATTCCATATATCCACCTAGAAAAAAAATGAATTGGATTGTTAAATTCACAAGGAATCAGAAGAAAGGATTTTGATACTCTCATGGAACAAAAGTATGCCTAGTGTTAATATATTTCATAATTATTTAGTCTAACAAATCTTGTTGCCTACACTTTTTGCAGAGTTAAAAACAATTAGATTAGAACAAGACCAACACAAAGTTCAGAAGCATGGAAGACATGGAATATGCACAAAGGGCTTATGACCATGAAGATGAGATCAGATGGATGTATGTCAGTATGGGTAATGAATGTACAAATTCAAATGGACATGGAGAAGGAAAGGAAGAAAGCATGAACTTGGTAGAGACTATAAAAAGTTTGCAAAATGATGCTCAAAGCTATAAAGTTGATAATGAGAGGCTTATGAAAGCCAATGAGCATCAAGAAGACATCAACATCAAGTTAACGAAGAGCTTGAACATAATAAAGAAGAAGATGGATAAGGAGACCGAGTCAAGCAAATCAGGGAGTCATAGGTCTCATGATGCGAGAAGAAGAACAAGAAGTGTTGGCATGCATCCCCGCCACTCTCCAAGGAATTCAACTAGGAGGGCACACAGTAGTTCAAGTCCATATCTTGTCAGAAAGAATAAGAGGAGGTATGGGGTGGATGAACTATAGGGAGAAATGAATAAAATCAAGCCTCCTACATTTGATGGTGAACACAAGAAGGATGAGGATGTGAAGAGCTGGATGTTGGACAAGAGGAAGTATTTTCAGTTGCATAATTACTCTTCACATGCAGAAGGGAGAATTTATGTTTACCAACTCAAAGGAAACGTATCAATGTGGTGGGATCAGTTTGTGCAAGTGCAACGCATTGATGAGAAGAAGACTACTTGGAGAGAATTTAAAAGGTATTTTAAAAATAAATAATTAACCAAACGATACTATGATAAGAAAATGAAGGATTTCTTTGAACTCAAGATTGGGAGTATGACTATAGATGAGTATGAAAGAAGATTCTTAGAACTGTTGAAGTATGTTTCTTTCATCAAAGATGACCAAGTTAATATTCAAAGATACATGAGTGGGATGCCATCATTTATCAATGATAAGATACAATATGATGATCCCAAGACATTGGAGTAAACCATAGGAAGAGATAGAATCATCTATGATCAACATAGAGGAAGACAAACTTTCCAAAATGCTTGAGAAGACAAGAAGAAAAGCAATATGAAATAGAGAAAGAAGGGGACCAAACCGCCATTCTTCAAAAATAATTCTCAGGGATAGCCAACTCCTAAGGAGCCCAAAATGATATAAACGGTGTGGCAAAAACCAAGGAAACCACCTATTCAATGTTGGGGTTGTGGGGGAGATAATATGTATAGAGATTTCCCTCACAGAGGTGAAAAAGTGAAGAATGTTCATAATGTACAAGCTGAAACAATGGAGGACATGGACATAAATGTACCTAAGATTTACACAACCATGGATAACAAACAAGACGAGTTTTAGCCACATATGATTGAAGTGGAAGGTAAGATCAACAACCAACCCATTGCTATTTTAATTGATTCAGGAGTTAGTCATAGTTATATAGATCCTAATATGTCGGAAATATTTCAATTGACAAGAAACAAGATTGGAAAACCTTGGTTGGTGTAGGTAGCTACGGGAGATAAAAGGAAAATTAATGATATGGTTAAGGCATGTCCAATGGACATGAATGGGCTAAGCACTAGGGAAGATTTGAACATCATACCTTTAGGCTCATATGACTGCCTAATCAGTATGGACTGGTTGGACCAACATCATGTTGTCATAGACTGTTATAATAAGGCATTTCCCTACTTGGATGAAGAAGGGAACTTAAGGACAGTTCAGAGAATTCCCAGGGAAGTAACCATCAGAGAAGTTTCAGCCTTATAGATGAAGAAAAGTTTCAGGAAATGGTGTCAAATATTTGTAGCACACATGGAAGAGACACCTAAAGATAAGATGTCAAGTATTGAATATTATGTAGTCCTAAAGGAGTATGAGGATGTCTTTAAAGAAATATTGGGGTTGCCACCCAAGAGAGATATTGATTTCTCCATAAATATGATGTCTGAAGCAACCCCAATATCCAAGACTCCTTATAGCATGAGTACACCGGAGTTGAAGAGAAAATGCAACTTGAGGAGATTTTGAAGAAAGGGTATATATGCCCAAGTGTGTCACCTTGGGGTTCCCTAGTGTTATTTGTGAAAAATAAGGATTGTACCTTGATGCTTTGCATTGACTTCAGGCAATTGAACAAGGTAATTGTGAAGATATAGTATCCTTTGCCAAGTATAGATAACCTCTTTGATCAGCTAAAAGATGCTAATATATTCTCCAAGATCGATCTCAGGTCAGGTTATCGTTAAGTGGGAATTAAATAAGAAAACACCAACAAGAATTCCTTCAGAACAAGGTATGGCCATTATGAGTTCACAGTGGTGCCATTTGGGTTATCAAATGCACCAATTGTTTTCATGTGTTTAATGAATGGTATTTACAGGGATTACTTGGATAAGTTTGTCATTGTTTTCTTGGATGGAATTCTTATATATTCTAAGTATAAAGAAGAGCATGATCAACACTTGAGGATGGTGTTACAAGTATTGAAGGATTACAGGTATTGAGGGAGCATCAATTGTATGCCAAATTGAGCAAGTGCTCATTCTACCAGAAGAAAATTCATTATTTGGACCATATCATTTTAGAAGAAGGGATAATAGTGGGTCCAGAAAAGGTAAGGGCCATTGAAGGGTGGCCAACACCAAGGCATATATATGAGATGAGATCATTCATGGTAATTGTAGGTTACTGCAAAATATTTATTGAGGGATTCTCAAAGATTGCAGACCCAATCACTTCCTTGCAAAAGAAGGGTGTGAAGTTTGAATGGACATCGGATTGTGAAAGAAGTTTCCAACACTTGAAATATTTGTTGACCAGTGCACCAATTTTGAGAATTGTTGATCCTAATGAAAACTTTGTAGTGTGCACTGATGCATGTAAAGGACTTGGTGGAGTTTTTAGTCAGAATGGGCACGTGGTGTGCTACGAATCAAGAAAATTAAAAGGGCATGAAAGAAACTATGCTACTCATGACTTAGAAATGGTTTCCATAGTGCACGCCTTCAATATGTGGAGGCACTACCTCATGGGAAAAATATTTTAGTTGAGGACAAACCATAGTGGTCTAAAATATTTATTTGGAAAACCAACTATAAATGCCAGGAAAAGAAGATGGTTGGAATTCCTCAGTGAATATGACTTCAATATAAAGCATATCAAAGGTAAAGGGAACAAAGTGGTTGATGCACTCCATATAAGGGTGCATGAGATGCATGCTAAAACCATTAGCATGTATCAAATGGATTTAAAAGACAAAATTCCAGAAGCTGCAAAATCAGATCAACAATACATGGAAATAAATGAACAATTTCAGCAAGGTAATTTACAAGAGTAAATTGAAGATTATAAGCTAGAAAATGATGAAATTATCATGTATAGGGGCATAATTTGTGTGCCAAATTCTCAAGAATTGAAAAATCAAATATTAAAAGAAATGTATAATGTACCTTATGCTAGGCACCCAGGTTACCAAAAAACTATTGGAGTTGTCAAGAACCAATATTATTAGTTATGCATGAATAAAAAAGTTGTTGATTTCATTGTCAAGTGTTTGGAATGTCAAAAGGTCAAGGCCGAGCATAGACACCTAGTTGGATTGCTACAACCATTGCCCATTCCTGAGTGGAAATGGGAAGTTTTGACAATGGATTTCATCACCAAACTTCCCATAACAAACAAGCAACATGATTTCATCGTGGTAGTGGTGGATAAACTTACTAAAGTTTCCCACTTTATTCCAGTGAAGCTCACTCACAAGGCAACTAACATTGTTGATATTTATATGAGAGAAATTGGTAGGCTACATGGTGTGCCTAAGACAATTGTATATTACAAAGATCCAAAATTTACATCAAATTTTTGGAAGGGATTATTTAAGGGATTTGGAACAAATATGAATTTTAGCGCACATATCATCCAGAGTCAGATGGGAAAACAAAAAGGGTAAATTGTTAATTTTAGAGCAGCTATTAAGTTTCTTTTAAATTTATTAAATAACAATAACGTAGGTAGGATCATTGAGAGAAACGCAATCAAAACATACACATCATTTATCCTAGGAAACCCTCATGGGGGAGGAAACCCAACAAAAAATTCCTTAATATAGATAGCCAATACAATGCGAATACAATAAACCAAAACACTAGATAATATCCAACACTGAGCACTGCGCCTCTCTCTTGCTTCTTCTCCCAACTACAACTATCTCCAAATTTGAACACTTGTTGAGTGGAATGATTAAGTGAATGAATGAGGTGCTAGCCTCTCTTATTTATATTAGCTGGAAGGTGCTAGGGAGGTGTCTCTTCACTGTGCAGGGACAAATTCTTCACTTAGTGGCTAAAACCACTTTAATTAGGTCCGGTGATAACTTCTGAATTTACATGATATAATTAGGGTTTGAACAATCCGCAAAAGGGGATTTGGTCATTTACAAAGCTCGATATGATCAATCCACAAAAGGGGATTGATCTAATCAATAATGAATCAATAATGAATAGAATAATCTTTTTAGTTACAATATTTCAACACTCCCCCTTAATGAGAAGGGTATTTTACAACATCGTCAGGAAAGAGAGAGAGGGAAACAACATCAACAACATCTGAAACACTGACATATCTATAAATCATCCAAAGTTTTTTCTCATCATCATTCACAACATGGAGCTGGAGTAGCATCATCATCATCTGCATCAGCATGGATTAGTATAACACTAATACATCATCATCATCAATAACAACAAAATCATCATCACAACACAAAGGATGGAGAAACAACATCATCACATCACGAAGGATGGAGCAACAACATCATCATTATCATGGGGCAAACGAATGAGGCAGGTGTTACAACATTTTGTGGTACTCTGACAATCCCTAAGAAGTTTCCCAAGAATCATAATATTCCCTAGGATATAAAATCCTAACGGACCTACCACGTGGTACTCTGACAAACCGTCCTTATCCGACCTTCGGGATCTGCCCAGTAATAATTAGATTCCCTAGGATTATAAAAATCCTAACGGACCTACCACTACTAACCATAGCTAACATATACATGCACAGGTACTCTAAGAGACCGTCCTTACCAGACCTTCGGGATATGTCAAGGGATGATCAGTCCCCTAGGATATAAAATCCTAACTGATCTACCCTGTATTGGTCAGGATACCATAGTATCATCAACATCACTTCCCCTTTCGTGGGAGGTCCCTTTGGATTATACCAAACTTGTCTCGAAAGTGATCAAACGTTACACGAGACAGAGGCTTGGTCAACACATCTTCAACCTATTCGTCTGTGCCAACATATTGGAGCTTTATGGCTCCCCTCTGCACCATATCACGAATGTAGTGATACCATATTTCTATGTGCTTCGACTTGTCATGGAACACAAGGTCATCTGTCATCTTTATGTATCTCTGGTTATCACATAGAATCACGATTTCTTCCATCTCTAGATCAAATAGACCTGTCAACAACTTCCATAGACATATGGCTTCACAACTGGCAGAACATGCAACAAAGCATTATGTTTCTGCTGTGATGAGAGAAATACTAGATTGCTTCCTACTCTGCCATGAAGTCATGACTGACCCCAGACTGAAGCAACATCTTGAAGTTCTCTTTCTTTCAGAAACACTTCCAGCCCAATCTGAATCGATATAGCCAATCAATTTGAATTCTTGATCTCCATTTTAGTAGAGACCAAAGTCCAATGTACCCGTAAGGTATCTCATCACATGTTTTACAACAACAAGGTGAACAGGCATGGGCTTTACCAGATACTGACTCAAGGTGTTCACAACAAAACATACATATGGTCTAGTGTTCATCAGATACATCAATGATTTGTCTGTATAGCATAACATCAATCAATTCTGACGAAGCATCAACCAAGAGTTTCAACTTTTTTTCCATGGGTGTATTCATGGATTTACACTTCAACATATCAATCATCTTCAGTATTTCAACTGCATACTTCCCTTGGTTAAGGAATATATTCTCTGGGCTCTTCCAAACCTCAAGACCTAAGAAATAGTGCATTAGGCCTAGGTATTTCATCTCAAATTCTACAACAAGCTTCTTCTTACAATCAATGACGAGATTTTCTTCTACATTTAAGAATAATTCATGCATATACAACAACAATATAATAGGATCATCATTCATAACCTTGAAGTAAAGTCTATAATCCTATTTACTATTGGTAAATCCAAAGCTCATTAGGAAACTATCAATTCTTCCATACCAAGATTTAGGAGCTTGCTTCAATCCATACAGAGCCTTTTTCAAATTGCAGACATGTGCCTTTCTGTCTTCAACTTCAAATCCTTGAGGTTGTTCTATATACACTTCTTCTTCAATGACACCATTTAAGAAGGTTTTTTTCACATCCATGTGGTGTAACTTCCACTTCATCTTAGACGCAAGGGCTATGATGGTTATGATAGAAGTTTATTTGGCTACAAGAGAAAACGTCTGTAACACACTCGACCCCTAAATACTCTTTTAAGGGGATGAGGCGTCATAATTTTGTTTTCTCCTTAACTATCTCTTCTCGAATCATCTCTCTGAAATGATTTATCCTCTTCCACTTACCCGTATCTTTCTAACGACTCCTACTAGGCACTAATCCAACCCTTAGTTTATATCTTATGACTTCCCAAAGTTCCTCGACGTTCAATAGCTCAGAATCGCACGACATCTACAGGGATTTCATCCCAAATCATACCCTCTCTAGGGTCCTAGCCCAAGAAGAGAGATCCAGTCGAAAAACCTTCCAACATATGCATAATCCTCGTCTAACTCACTGGCTGGTGGAAGTTACGACGTTTCAAAGTTTGTGGCCACTTTCAATCGTGAACCTCCTGAACTCCGAACTCATGGATCAGACGACCGAGGGGAGTCCTGGGGGGTCCCTAGATCCATAGTCCAAGTCACTTCATGAGTTCAGGTTTTGGAAGACTTGGTCGCGCTAACACGTGACTTTCTTGATGCCCAAACTCCGAACTCGTAGATAATATGGTTGAGGCAGATCTCGAAGGATCCATAGATCCATGGTCCAGGTCACTTTGCGACTTCGGGCTTCAGAAGACTAGGCCACGCTAACAAGCGAGTCTCCTGATCCGCGAACTACAAACTTGTATATCAGACATTTGAGGTGGATCCCGAAGGATCCATAGATCCACGATTCAGGTCACTTCGCGACTTCCAGACCAGGCAAAAATCTTCCCTTCTGCTGCTTTCGCATGACCATTTTCTCGAGCTTTACCCTGGGTGAGTTATGGACTTGGATTCGGAAATTCACCCAACAAGGGGGTCTGAGAGAGAGATATCCTCTTCAGACGGGTGGTTATAGGTCAACACGATGCCTCCTATCTCGACCGTTTAACATCTCACGCCTCAAATAGCCTCTGGAGTTAAGATGGGCATATAGTCTATCAGTGGAAAGTGTGAATTCATAAGGAGATGGAAGCATATGCATATCATATACATTTCACACAGAAAACATTTCTAAATGCATCTAAATATATTTTTATAACCAAGTAATCATTCATCGTTCTAATTCAACAATTAAAACAGGGAAAAGACTTATCAGAACCAGACAATGTGAAGCGACTACTGGAAGGGGTGCTCGTTTCCACCCAACCGTAGGCTCAGTCACTCCAAACGGATTTACCACTAGCCACCTCCGAGTTGGACCATGATGCTCTGCAACACATCCTTTTCTTCTCACTCAACCACAGTAGGGACAGAGGTTACTCTCCTCTTCCCACAGGATCCCGGAAATGGTTCACACGATACCAAGCAAGGAGGACTAGCCTCGTTTATCAGATTGTATCCAAACCTTCTCTTCCATTTCCTGTATCTAGAACGCTTAGTTTTCAAATATTCCTTGAATTCCCCCGAGATTCACTTCCTGTTTATGCGCTCTTCGCAGGCGTGTTTTTCCTCTTCCCTCCACACCTTCCTTTCTCGCCTCTTTCAACAAGGTCGCATGTGGATCGAATTCCCAGTCTGCAGTCAGGTCTGGAAGCCTTAAAGATGAGTTCTATTCTCCATCCCCTCATTAACTATTGAGGAGGTCTTCCCACTCACCAACCTGACTGTAATTCATTTATGGGTCAGAGGATGGTTCTAGTCCTGAGCAATTAAATCCAGTAAGGACTGGTTTGGTGAAGGTTAACGCAACCATTCCTGGTCCCCTTCACCCTCTCTTCGTGTAGCATCTGTGTTATTTCCAATTACACCCCCTTCCTCCAATAGTCACGCAACACTTGTCCATTTTCTTAGTAATTAATTAGGTTCACATTCGTTTACCTTTCAAACAAAGGTCCATCGAATCAATATTCACACATTTAAAGTTTTCCCTAGTCTCTTGGCCATTTATAGTTATATTTACAAGCTGGGGGAAACATGGTGTTACAATTCCCTTCTTGTTAAAGGAACATCATCCTCGATGTTCTATCTATTAACATATCATATATGTACAGAAGTGAACAAAAATGGGTATGCATGTCTCATGGCATCCTCCATTTCCAATGTGGCCTCATCTGGGCCAAAGTGTTTCCACTGCACCTTGACCTATGCAATGGTTCGGTTCTTGAGTGGGGTTTCCTTCATCTCTAGTATGCCTTGAGGTTCTGTTAGGAATTCTCCCTTTGGTTCCACTTGGATCACAGACCAATCAATTATATGATTAGAATCATGTACATATTTCTTCAACAATTAAACATGGAAAACATTTTGTGCTTTTACTGTGGGAGGAAGTGCTAGCCTATAAGCTACAGGTCCCACTCTATCTAAAAATTCAAAGGGTCAACAATACCGAAGTGCCAACTTGGCACAAGATCCCATCCACAACAAACTTTTCTTAGGTCTAACTCTGAGATAGACATGGTCTCCTGTCTTGAATTCTCCGGGGGTTCTCTTTCTGTCGGCATAATGTTTATGTCTATTCTGAGCGATTTTCAGATTTTGCTTTATCTGAACCACTTGTTGTTCCATTTCCTTCAACATGTTGGGTCTAATTTTAATTTTTTCCAAGGGATTATTCCAGCTGACTAGAGTGTTGCACGACCTACCATAGAGGACTTCGAAAGGGCTCATCTTTAGTGACTCTTGGTAGCCATTGTTGTAGACAAATTCTACCAGGGGCAGGTAATATTCCCACTTTTTAGGTTGATGCATTACATGCATACTTAGCATGTATTCTAATATTTGGTTCACTCTTTCTGTCTATCCATTGGTTTGAGGATGATAGGTTGTGCTAAACAATAATTTGGTCTCCAGACTAGCCATCAAGGATTTCCAAAAGTTTGAAGTAAATTTTGTGTCTTTGTCAGACACAATCTCCTTAGGCATGCCATGTAGTCTGAATATCTCCTTCATGAATATGTTGGCAATATCTATTGCCTTACAAGTTGATTTGATGGGAATAAAATGAGCGGACTTGTTCAATTTATCCACCACTACCATGATGGTGTCATTCTGCCTAGCTGATGTTGGTAATCCGGTGATGAAATCCATTGATATGGTCTCCCATTTCCATTATGGGATTGGTAGAGGTTGTAATAATCCTGCTCGGTGCCAGTGTTCTTCTTTAATATTCTGGCATTCTAGACATTTAGCTAAATATGCAGCTATCTATTTCTTCAATCCAGACCAATAGAATTGTTTCCTGGTGGCCGTGAGCATCTTTTGATAGTTCGAATGGCCGGTGTATGGTCTCTTGTGAAATTCATCCATTATGAACCTCTTCAAGTCGTCACAACTTGGAATATATAGCCTATTTCGGTAAGTCAGTAGACCTCCATGTAGCATCTGGTAGCCTTCATACTTTATCCCCGCGGTTTCTTGCTCCAGGTACGAGGTCACAGTCTGAAAGAATGTGTTTGTTTCTTGTGCATTCCTGACTATTTCCCCGACATTTGTCTCGCAGATGCTCACCGCTGCCAGATGAATTTTTTTCATACTTCTGCTAAGGGAATCGAACACCTTATTTTCCTTTCCTTTGATATGTTTGATTTTGAAATCAAACTCACTAAGGAGGGCCATTCACCTAGCTTGTCTAACATTGATTTTTGGTTGGTCAAACATGTGTCGCAATCCACAGTGGTCTGTCATAAGTACAAATTTCCTTCCCAGGAGGTAATGCCTCCACATTTTCAAACCGTGCACTATGGAGGCCAACTCTAGATCATGGGTCACATAGTTGACTTCATGCTCATTCAATTTTCGGGATTCATAGCAAACTACACTTCCATCTTGCATAAGGACTCCTCCGAGTCCTTCCTTGTAGGCATATGTGCACACGGGGAAGTTATTATCAAGATCGACAATCTTCAACACGGGGGCATGAGTCAAAAGGTGTTTTAGTGACAAACCTTTCTTCACATTCCGGTGTCAAAATGAATATAACCCCCTTCCTCTAGAGGGCAGTGATTGGACAACCAATCTTGGAAAACCCTTTTATAAACCTCCTATAGTATCCTGCTAAACCCATAAATGATATGATATACGAAACATCCTTTGGGGTAGTACATTCAATGATGGATCTGATCTTTTCAGGGTCCACTGCTACCCTATCTTCAGATATGACATGGCCCAAGTAATGTATATTCTTATGGAAAAAATTACACTTGCTAAATTTGTTGTAGAGCTGATGCTCTCTTAGTACTTGAAGTACAAGTCTAAGATGTTCCTCATGTTCCTCTCTATTCTTGGAGTAGATTAAGATATCGTTGATAAAAACCAATACAAATTTGTCTAGGAATTTGCTGAGTACATTGTTCATCAAGCACATAAAGGTGGCAGGGGCATTGGTTAATCCAAATGGTACTACCACAAATTCGTAGTGACCATATCTCATCCTAAAGGCAGTTTTGTGGATGTCTTCATCCTTGATTCGGACTTGATGGTATCCAAATCTCAAGTCAATATTTGAGAAAATGGAAGCACCCCCCAATTGATTGAACAATTCATCAATTCTGGATAAGAGGTACTTGTTCTTTATGGTTACCTTATTGAGCTGTCTATAATCTATGAACAGTTGGAGTGTACCATCTTTCTTCTTCACAAATAGGACTGGTTCTCCCCATGGAGACACGCTGGGCCAGATGTAGCCTTTGTCCATCATTTCCTTTAGTTGTATTTTGAGCTCAACTAGCGCAGGTGTACTCATCCTATAGGGGGTCCTAGATATTGGCACTGCTCCTGGTGCAAGTTCTATTGAGAAGTCAATGTCCCTTCTCGGAGGTAGACCCGATACCTATTATGGAAACACATCTCTATAGTCTCTTAGTATGGGGTGGTCTTCTAGGATTGGTATGTCATTCTCAACAGATTCTGACACCTGTATTGCATATAGAGGACATGCCTTTCTACAATAATTTTTCATTTGAAGGGTTGATATTCGTCTCACCGAGACATGTTTCTGGATCCCTTGGAGGGTCATCTTTCTCCCTTCTTTATTTACACATTCTAAGGTTTTATGGTAACAATCCAGCTTAGTTTTATATGCAGCTATCCAATCCATACCAATCAATAGGTCATACGATCATAGGGGAAGTATGTTATGGGTATCTTGGGTGGGAATCCGTCCACCGTGAATTGGCAAGCTGGTATGACCTCCACTATTTTTCTTTTGGTGCTAGTAGGTAACTGTACAAACCTGGCTTAACATGTTTATGTGGCTGTAATTTACACTTGTCAATGGTATGAGGGGCCACATAACTCAAATTAGAACTAGGGTCAATTAAAATAGATACTAGATGGTTGGAGATCATACCTTCCATGTCCACCACTGAAGCTTGGTGGTCGACTTGTTTATTATCCACAGCTGCATAAATTCGTGGCATACTCCTGGTCATGTCCTTGGCGGTGGTAGCTTCTTGGACATTGTAAATTCTCCCATTGTTCTATCGTCTGTGTGGACAATCCCTCAGTAGATGTTCTTCTCCACAACCCCAACATTTCAAGGGTTATTTCTTTGAGTTATCATTCTTTCCTGGGTTTGATACAAAAGGTTTATTCCCGCTCTGGGAGGGGAAATTCTTCTAGTGTATGCTTTGGGTAGGAAAGATCATCCTTGAATCCTTCTTATAATTTTTAAATATTGGGGATTTAAACCCCTTTTTCTGGAACCCCAAACTATTCTTCTACTTCTAGCCCTCACGAGGTTCTATCTGAGGCCCAAAATGTTCATAACAATATCTCCCCTTCCAGATAGTGTCTTCTAGGGTCTTTGGCTCATCAAACTCAATTCTGTTCTGGTAGGTCTTAGGTAACCCATTGATGAATCGTTTCACCTTTTCCTTTTATTCTTTTATGTAGGGTACATACCTCATCAAATCAAGGAATCTGTTGACATAGCCCTCTATGGTGAGTTGTCCCAACTTGAAATCATAGAACTCTTTAGACTTC
>SNQJ01S0030557.1:28740-59135 GCA_010110895.2 Picea sitchensis | reverse complement strand
CTACATTACATAAATGGATGTCCAGACCTGACTACCATCTGGAACCGCTACAGGTAACCATTTAAGGTAACCCTATCCACTACTTGTACAAAGGTGTGGTCTGGCATTTATCATTCTTACAACATGATAATCCATATAGGATTATTTTAAATTTAAAAATGGGAGGGTCGACACCTCTCCTTTTCTCCATTTCGTGTTTGCGTGTTCGCGTGCTGGCACATTTGCTAAGGTGGAGCGATGCTCCTGTGTCACAACGCCTTATTATTTAATTATATTTAATAATATACTAATAGGTGGGACCCCTTGTGTGACTTATGTGACTATGACGGAGAAGCGACACTTATGTTTCATGTGCTAGGACTTGGTTGTGAAACGAACTCTACAATTTATTTGCTTTAAATCATTGTCAAAATAATAAATTATAGGATGTGATGGGAAAGGTGACTAAAGAGGAAATGAGGTTGTCTTAATTATCTCTCATAAAGCATAATTATGTTTCCTTTGAATTGATGAAGGGCCTACACTCCAATTTTAATTTTTATATGGTATATGGTGTATGGTTTGGTGATCACCTTGATCCCTTGCTACAAGTTTTGTGTGTATTAGTTTAATTGGAAGTTTTGTTGTGACTTGGTAGACCTAGAAAGTTTTTGGTATATGTTTACATGGGAATTTTGGACAAGAATTAGCGGATTTGTAAATTTGAATATTGGCAAAATATGGGGCATTCAACATTGTATTAAATTAATTTAGATTTAATGGATTATGAGTTGTATAGTCAACTTTCTCATACTTTCCATGAATAAGAATGTAAGTGTGGAAGTGATGTGAAGTAAATTCACATCACTCTAACCTACCTCGAGCCCACCACCCTATCCATTTTGCATTTTCTCTTGTTGGTTATTGTTTCTTCACTTTGCTCGGTCGTGGAGGAGGTATACATGCTTGGTTGTTTCTCCTTAGAAATGTTTACATAGGCATGGGGTTTCTTTCTTTTCCATCCATGATTTTTTGCTCTGCTCTTTAATTAAGTCAACAGTTGGCTCTTGTTTTCTCATGGTATGTGCATTCCAAATCTATTATATGTGTAAATTTTGACTGTGTATGGATTGGTGGTTAAGTGTTGGTCTTTGTGGCATTGTATTTGAACCATTCGCATTGAAAATATATGTGGATGTCTCTTATTGCATATTGTATTCATGCTTTACTTGTGGGAAAGAATACAGTTGGGGAAACTCTCGGGCCTGCGTTACCTATGGTTTCTTGTTTTTGGTTTCTTCCCTGAGCGTATCACTGCTCCTTACCTGTGGGTTATATGGACACTTTGCCTATCATTTAAGTTGTTGGTTTTCGTGCCCACGTCCTTGTAAAAAATCTGTGAATATAAATGCGAAGTTTTATGGTGGAATTAAACCTTTCATGCTCCTTCTGGCCAAACCCTCAACTTGGTTAGCTCGTCTACTTCCACCACATTCATGTCCACTATTGTGTATTGAGCCATGTGTTTGGAAAATATCATTGGAGATGGCCAACCTAGAATTTATCAAGGGAATTGTTCGTGTCCTTTTTGGTCACGGGTTTTTTCTCTGCGAAGATGAAAAGGATGAACCCACTCATTTGTTTGGTAATATAGTCTGTCACAAGAAATTATCAATGGAAACGTTGCAAAAATATTGTTAAGATATGACTTGTGTTTTTTTTTTCAAATGCAAAGAGAACTTGTGTATGAATTATGTATTCTTTAAATGAGTCTTACAAACCAGAGTGTAGGGAAAATTGAAGGCATGGTTTCAGTTGAATTATTGTTAAACAAAAGAAGTCCTTTGGACACTTCGTGGGACCCTATAGGTTTAAACAATACTGGTGTTGATATTGTAGGCTATAGCATGTCGGCTCCTCGACTGTTTGTTGTGATGGATATGATTATTATGATGTTGTTCACTCCTCGAATTTATTGTGCACAAGCAATGTTATTATTGCTAAATAATTCTTGGGCACTAAACTATAAATTGGTTACTGTACAATGCAATTTCTAAGGCAAATGAGCATCCTTGAAAAGAAACACCAATTTTGGGTTGTTTTTTTGGGAAACAAAGTGTTGTTCAATTTTGAAACAGTAAGAGGTGGTGATTGTTAATTGATGGAGAGGATGTAATTGTTTGATATATTATTAGAACAATATCAGTGGGAATCCCTTCCATTCTACCATTTTTTGCAAAGTACAACCCCCTCATTATCCCAAATGCATTTGTCCACTCCTTGTTCTGTGATATTTATTTTTAAGAGAAATATGTATGGAAATGAAGAAAAATTGATGTGGCATTAATTGATGACTGTTGTTATGGGATATCCTTAGATACACAGTAGATTGTTTTTTATTTATTCCTCGAACAACATTCGTAAATCCTTCCCCCTCCATGTTATTACTTTACGCTAAATACAATACCTCCATACCCCCATTGACCCTATCAATTCCATGTTCGTGTGGTAATTAATAAATGGCATTTTTATGGATGGATTCAATGCATCATGTAGTAAATTATATAGCCAACTCTTGATTTATTTAAGTGGAATTTTATGTATGGGTTATTAAGAACTTCATGATTGACTAATTATTGCTACAGGATGAGTTTTTTTTTTCAGCAGGGGAAGTAATGGCCGAAACAACAGAGGCAGGGGTAACTGGCATCGAGGCCACAAAAGGCCTCGATTTTCTATTCACTTTGATGTTGATCCACAAGATTTGAACCAGTTGTTTCAAAATGGGTTATTTAATTCGGTTAGCCATGGGATATTGCATCCTCGACCTGAAAGGACCCCTTTTCAACAGCCTCATAATTTTCCCGTCATTCATGTTCCTACACATGTGTCAATGCAACCCGAACCCCACACTAATGACAATTGGTAAGAAATTTTCCACCATCTTGTCTTTCACCGCCGTGGTTGGCCCACTGTTTCATTTCCTTTACTTCCACCACCACCAGTTAATCCCAATGCTCAAATTTCTCATGTTGTTTCGCTAGTGCAGTCCTCCCACGCTAGCAAAATATTAAAAACTGATATCCTAGGTGACCAGCACAATACATCCCAAGGGTCTAACCAACCAAAGGCTGCTACAAAAAAGTCAAGGGAGGACAACGGTGAGAAGAGGGAAAATGTCTCACACAAAAAATATGTTTTTTGATGATTTTTATGTTGTTTAGTGACGAAGACAATGTTTCATTATTTTGACCAAGTTTTGGACAACAAGCTTTCATTTAGACATTTTTAAAGGATAAGATGGATATATTATTTTGGGGGATATGGTCATAATTTTTGTTGATATTTTTCGATTTAAATGATGAGGATGGGAGTTATAAAGGTGTTATGTGATTCAAATGATTAATTTTATACCTTATATTTGATGATTATCAAAGGAAATAACGAGAGTCACAAGGGGTCCCACCTATTCAGTTATTATTAATTAGACCCTTATTTATACATTATTATTAATTATGTCTCTCAAACTGATTAGTTAAGTTAATTTGGCTTAACTAAAGAAAGTAGTTGAACTACCTCAACTTATTGAGAAAGAATAAAGGCTCAATGAGACGAGGAGAAAAAAGGGGAGAGAATAGAAGGGGAACTACAACACTAAGGTTTTCTCTCTAGTCAGTGAAATAGCTTCAATTTTCATTCATTTCTGAGTTTACTTGAAAGCCTAATCCTCTTGATGGAAGCAGGGTCTTATTGAAGGCAGTAGGATTCAAAACTGAATCATACATTTCAACAGCTTGTTTTAAAGGTGTTTGATTTATCCTTGATAGTCTGTGTATTCTTGTTTATTTATGAATTAATTTTCATGACTGATAAAGAATATCTTGCAGAGTCAAGTGGCATCATTTTGTGGCTAGTTGATCCAAATCATTAATTTTAGCTTTATTTCAATGTGAGGGTCTTTTTGTATGGCTCCCATCGAAGACTTCTAAATCTGATTTTGGTCCATACCCTCGCAGGGGTTTATAAAAGAGAAATACAATTTTGTATCTCAGAATGAAATAAAATCATATTATTATTCTGTCTCATACATGTTTTTTCATGAATTGATTCTTCCTTTCGCTTTTGTTTCCATGTTTACTTCAATGTAAAATATATATACATTCACCTATCTTTGTTTAAATTTTTATTTTTACATTGTTACAAATATGAATCATAAAATCAGCCTTGATCCTTTGTAATTGATACTCATGGATTGAGTGAATTTTTTGAGGCTATAAACCCCGGGTGACATTCCCAACTATCTTTTCCTAGCTGGGCAAGATCTGAAAATGATTGAGTAAGGTTCTTTATACCTTTTCCTCAACATGACTTACATTCATTATTGGTAGGTTTTCTTGTTTTCAATAGATGGAATTTCATCATTGGTTGTTGACTGAGTGGTTTCCCCTATGTTTGAAAACAAGACCTTTATTCACACAGTGGGATTCATGATGTATCTTGGTTTCCATTTTCATCACTTGTTGAATTCCTCACCTTTTTCAACAATTCTTATCATTTGTTGAAAAATGTGTTCTATCAAGTTTTTGTCCAAGACCTTCAAATCATATAATGTTCTTGATGCCTAATCATGTTGGTTGATGGGTGATGTCTTAATTCCCTCCTTCTAGTGGGTCTCTTCTATTGACACTGAATCATTTTCTCTGAGAACAATATTTAGAGACCTTTATAGTACCTTGGGACTTGTAGTCATTAGTGGCAGGTTCCATTGATATTGATAATGGGAATACATAAATATCACTCGATTGATAGATTCTACAAGTGTTTGATATCAAGACATCTATTCACCTTTGTTAGAATCTACTATGTATTTTGATGCCCATTTTCATTATCAGTGGGTTAGCTCACATTCGTTAACTATGTACATTAATGATCAGTAATCAAATTGTTTCTCCGATGTTCAACATTAGGTCATTTAATCACATGGTATAGATTCATACTTTTAGTGGATTTGGATTGAAGACCTTGCGCTATAGTAGTGTCTCATTTAGTATGTTATTACCTGAGTTTCATATATAGTATCACTTCCCTATATGACATTGGAACCTTTCAGAGAACCAATTTTGTACTTCATTTGGTTTTAGTTGTTCTCTTGATGTACAGTGAGACATAGATCACTTTGTATTTTCTCTTGGATATGATTTATATTTGGCATGAATCCACTGTGTATATTTTTCATGGCCATGATTATTCATTATGTATACTTGGTGGATCTATAGTGTACTTGATTTGGCATTCATGCTTGTTTTATTCCTGAGCAGGGTTATGCCTACCTTGGGGAAGAGAAGTAATTTGATAGTTTGGTTTTGTTTGCAGGTACCTTTATAATCTTAAGTTATTTGGAATCCACTTGGTTCCTCATATCATATTCCTCTGTAGTATTATAATGTATTTTGACCATAAACTTCCCTTTGGTCTCTCACATTAGGGGCATTTTCTATAGCATTATTCAACCCCCACATACCATATGATGCCTTGTTGACCATGACATTATGCTTTGCCTATATGTTTCCCACAAAAAACATATATTAATTTTTTTTTATCATATATATGTTCTTATCCTTTAAGAAACAAGTGTATATACACGTTTTTTCTTCAAGCAAGGTGTGTGTGGATTCCAAAAATTACAAAAAATAATAAATGCATGATAATTGTGCACTCTTGAGTGGGATTTATAATATATGCACACATGTACAACCCTAAACTTAGTTTCCAATGAACTCAAACAACTTTTAAGAGTAGAAGTTAGGATTAAATTTTGGACAAAGGGCACTCGCCATTACAAGAACCCTTATGCTAGAGAATTTACTAAAGATCTTCCTTGGATTTTTATGACCATTTCCCTTCATTTAGAATCCCCTTGATTCTAAAATTTTCTTTCTTGTTTAGAGTTGGGACCTAAATATTTGATATTTTCCCATTCAAATATATCAAGAAGCTTGAGGTGGAGTTGTAGTTCATAAGTGATCCAGGTTAGATTCTGGTGACCCTAAAACCTAGAACTTATGTCGAGCTCTCAACTAGATACTATGGGCCATTTGAGATCATACTAAAAATATTCAGGTCAATATAATATAAGTTTGCATTACTTGCTACCATTGAAGCACATAATGTTTTCCATGTTTTATTATTTAAAAAATATGTGCATGATTATAATCAGGTAATTGATTGGGTTGTGATCCAAGTGGAACTAAAAGGAGAGTTCTAGCCAAATCCCCTATGCATCCAAGACAAGAAAGTAAAATTTCTATGTAACCAACCCATCAATTAGGTAAAGTTACAATGGAAACACTTTCGAATAGATGAGGCTACTTCAGAAATGGAGGATTCTATGAGAGAGTCATATCTATTCGTATTTTAGTCTTAAACATTGCTGAAATAAAAGAACACTAAGGACAATGTTATTCCAAGGGGTAGGAGATGTAATGTCTCGATTTTGATCATTTGGAATGATCTTAACTTAATTATGTATATGTTTAAATGTTTTTCATAGATATTTTTATTACTATGTTATATTCATACCATGAGGTAGACATGCCATGGTGATTCTAATTACTTGTAAGCATTAACATTTGAAATTAATGAAATATCTATGATTGATTGAGAATGAGAATTTGAAGAGGCTATGATACCATGAGAGGGGAACTTTAAGGGGGTCCAAGGAAATATTTATATTCCTGGATACCCACCTTGTCATTACCCTAACCCTTCACTCTTTTATAATGTTGATGTTGAGCCCAGCCTATAGTATAATTTGAGATAGGATAAGTGGACCTAACCATCTCCTTAATTTAGGAAACCACCTCCTACATCCTGGGAATTTGTCCCCCACGTTATTAGAACTAAGAGAAGTTGGATTAGTACTCTCTTTCCACCTACTTTCTCATTCAAAGAGGCATAATTAAAATTGGAGAGGGGGAGAATAGGATGCCAAGGGAGAGTTTGAAAACAAGAGGATACATGGAAGCAAGGAAATAAAAAAAAACAAATTAGAAAAGAGAGAAAGGTTTTTCCTCCCATTCATGAAATACATGAGAAATTGGTAGATAATATGTGAAGGAAGATGAAACCATAGAGATGAGGAAGGAACTAATTTGAAACAATAGAGACCGGAATAAGAGAGATATCCTTAGAATCCTTGAATAAATTTGATCATAAAATGCCCAAGAACGAAGAAAAATTATGCTAGAGTTAAATTTGAAGTAGACAACAATTTGAACTTTCTATGCACACATTGAAATAGAACTGGAAGGAAGAACTTATGAGGGATTGTTGAGCAAATAAGGGAGTATCATCCTTGTGTTGTGTGGGGAAAGTGTTGAGAGTGCCAAAATATAGTCTCATTAAAGAACTCTACAATGGGTTGCTTGGTTGATATTTTGTTTCTTTTTAGGATGGGAAGACTAACCTAAGAGTTATACATTTTTCATCTTCTCCCTAGTGGTCTCATAGATTAGATATGGGGTGGTTTTTAGAATATGATGGATGTGCTCATTTTACCATAGACAATATCACTATTGTCACCCAACCATAGGTCGAAGCCACCCTTTGAGCACCTTAACCTTGACAAAGAATCACCTCGGAAGCAAACCCTAGGCTAGATATCCAAACAAAGGGTAGTGCACCTTTCTCCAAGGATAACGCACCAAACAAGAGATGATCAGATAGTACAAACCATAACCAAGAGATAGTCCAAGCCAAAATGTAATCTTCTAGCTGCAAGGACAACTTCTCCTCCAAACTTGTGCACAAACTGGCTAACTATAGTGCGCACAAGTGAGCTCTGCAGTTTTGAGAATGCCCGCTAAAATGAAGACTGGCCTCCTGTATTTATACTAATTTTGGCTAATTGCCTGGGCCGAATTCTCATTCTGGGTGCCTATTTACTTAGTATATAATATTTATTCTCGTCAATTTCTTCTCTTGGAGGCTAATAACCTAATACAAATTATCCTCTTTAGCTGACTTGTCTTCTAGGGTTATTAGCCAACTCATTAGGGTTTCTTCTTGCTTCTTAGAATATTCTATTCTTGTTAGGTTTACACGTTGAGGTAAATACCTCCCGCAGCTACCATAATATCAACACTCCCTCCTATCTAGGGAGGTATTACAGGTAATGGTCTTGAGCACAAACATACCATTCACCCGGTAGCATCAACATAGTTGTATAGACTATCTCATGACTAGATCATGAGCACCATCATCACCATTAGGGTCATCAGCTGCATCATTTCTCGAAACCATACTCCATCTGAGTAATTAGACATGATGTTGGATAATTCACTCACTCCAGAGAGTGACACAAGAGCCATTCTTGTAATCCGAACATATGTCCTAGAAGAATAAATGTCCTGAACCATTTTTCGTTTAGGAAATATCTCTCTATTGATCATCCATCTAGCTGATAATCATTTCCAACACTGCTTATAGTCTTCAAGGAAATCAAAACAATATCATTCAATAGAACACAACTGTGTCTATCCATAGTATTACACAACTACAATCCAGTGATACACTACCACACCAAGTAGCACACATGTACTTGATCAGTGACGTATAGTCACAAACAGTGGAACACATCCACCACAGTAGTATACATCTATTGTCTAGAGACATACAGTCTTCATAACAATCATCTGATATCAACCTGCACAGAAACAATGTTATGATATAAATTGAATTGTCCCTGAACCATTTTTCGTTTAGGAAATATCTCTCTATTGATCATCCATCTAGATGATAATCATTTCCAACACCTTATAGTCTTCAAGGAAATCAAACAATATCATCTAATAGAACACAACTCCGTATCTATCCATAGTATTACATAACAACTACAATCCAAAGGATACACTGATTTCACACCAAGTAGCACACATACTTGATCAGTGACATAGTCACAATCAGTGGAACAAAATCCACCACAAGAGGGTGACTCATTGTCTAGAGACATACGCCTTCATAACAATCATCCGATATCGGACTCCCCTGCACGTAAACAATGTTATGATATAAATTGAATCATCTCAGTCATTCTTCCACTCACACTGTGAGATCTAGAAGAGTCTCTTCCCTCAGAAGGTCAAATATGAAGGATGAGATATCTGGACTATTCTTTCTCAGAAAGGGAAGAATCAACTGGCCCTAATTTAAGTGAGCTTGGACCATTCCTCCCACACTAAACAAAGTGTAACATGGAGAAAATGAGGTTCCGCCTAAGGAATGCATGTCTTGATTGTTGAACCTTGACCATTCACCTATCTAGGCCATTCACCTATCTGGGCCATCCCCCCGGCACTAAACAAAGTGAAACATAGAGAGAATAAATATGCCCTAAGGAATGACTGCCCAAACCATTTCCTAAAGGAAATGACTGTCCTGCACTAACCTCCAAAATAGACCATTCTTTCAAAACTACTCACAACTGTGAAATTCAAAAATGGATCAGTCCGGAATGAGGGTAATTCAATCTTCTTGATTAACCATCAATAAGAGAAACTTTCCTAGACCATTCCCCATGCTAACTACAATGGGAAATCATTGTCTATGGTACATCAACAACGATTGAACCATTTTCATTACAAAATGAAAAATTGATCTCGACCATTTTCCAAACTGAAAATGCCTGTCCATCAGAAAACTCAAACCACTTTCTCCTAACCGAAAGGAACTGCTTATCCTCGACCATTTTTCGAATTGAAAAAGATTGTCCATAAATCAATAACGCACTTGCTCCCTCCTAACCTCGAGTCATCTCTTCCTTTTCAATAGGGAATTCATCTCCATCAAGCTCTAGCTTTCTTGAGTACACAAAATTTTTCATCTTGGATAAAGGCTTTTACCAAAATGTCTACTTATCCGCCATTTGTGGAGATATATATATATATTGAGAACCACTTCTCTCGACTTCATCATGGAGAATGTAATGCTTGATCTCAAAGTACTTTGGTCTTTCTAGAACACCGGTTTTATATGAAGGATTCATATAGCTCTAATCAATATAGTGTGTCATTATTGATTCTATATTTGTTCCCCATTATCTCTATAACATCGTGGTAAGGATCAACTGAACCATTCATCCATGTGGCACTTCTTTGTCATCATGAGTTTCGTCATGGATTGGCAATCCATCATCTTTGATCTTCCTCGAAAATCATTCCATACAATATCTCTTTGTTATAAAAAGTCTCTTTACCATGCTTCACAGAATTGAGGTTCTCCACCAAGTTGTCTCTTCCATCTACATACAAGGGCCTATTTCTAGTATACCTCAAAGAAGTGATTTTTTCTCTACATATGCTCTTTTGTTCAATTATTCGAGAACAATCTTTGTATTCATCTCGATGTCAATTCCAACCTATGGATATTGTGGAAGATATAATGGCTCATGTAGAGATATACTTGGTTTATCGGAACAAGTAATCATCATAGTCTCCATCGTGATAAACTCTAGTTCGATCTCGCGAATGCTTACATTCATAAGTCTTTCATACATTGTTCTTTTCATCACAAATTCTTTGTGAACCTCTGCTTGATTTCTTTTATGAGTTCATATTAGGTCAGTAATCTTGTGATTCCTCGGACACAATGACTGGTTGTTCGGGTTTTCTTCTTCTTGGAATATTCATGTTCTTCCTCATGTTTCTCTTTAGATCTTGGGTCCATGGAGTTTTCTATATATTCCATGCCTCGAAGATTCAAGATTCTTCCTTTCATAGGGAGCATGGATTTGGATGGATAACCGGGATGCTTTAAGGCTACTTTTCAAAGAAGACTTCTTCTTAAGTCAACCAACATCGCATTCACTTTTACCTATCGCTACCATGGATATATACTCTATCACCTTTAATGGATCATAGGATTAGCCCTCCTAATCCTTTGCTTCATGTATGAATGCATACTCTTCTTTTGGTAATAATATATAATCGGCTCCTCCATCGAGAGAGAGTCCATGCTTCTATCTCAGACTTTGTATTGCCTTCTCAAAGTGTTATAAATCTTTCCATTTTCATCTTGATTTCGTCGGAATTCTTTTTTGTCTTTAATTCTTCTAGGTTTCTTTTCCGATTTCGTCTTATCTTGCAGCCTGTTTTATAGTCATAGTGATAGAAGTCCCTATCTTGTTGTTCTTCCATAATCATAGTTTCTCTTTGAACATATTTCTAAAAAAAAATAGATATGCAAGATATGTACCCAAAACATGGTATGTACAAGAACTATGAAGAGTATTGTTACCTTGTCTTAGAAGAAGTTTGTTTTTTTCCTGCTTGGTTTTCTTTGAGGTTCCCTTTCTTCGGAAACTGGTGCTTTGTGTGTTTCCTTCCTTTTCTTTAACTCGGGACAATGATTCTTGTAGTGACCATACTTTTGACAATTGAATCATTGTATCCTTGACATATCTTTCTCTTGATTTGTTTTCTTCCTGGAGCCAAACTTCTTTTTGTTCCTGAAATCCTTAAACCTTTTTGTGAAGGCTTGATCATCGTACTTCTTTTGGGGTTTCTCTTTTTCACTGATCCTTGATTCTTCTTGAGCATAGCAAGTCCAAATTTCTTCAAATGTAGGATACTCCTTCCTTGTGTTCATGCTTGCGACAAATGCATCCCATGTCTTGGGAAGACCATTGAGTACTATGTTTACCAATTCCTTCTCTGAAATGATCTCTTCAATATATTGTAGTTGATATCTTAACTGATATATTTTCACAAAGTATGATGTTATGTTGTCATCATCATTCATCTTCATGTCACAGAGCTCATTCTTTAGACTCATTACTTGTCCAATGTTTCTGACTGAGAAGAGGTTTGTTAGGGAATTGTACATCTTCTTTGATGAGTCAAGATGGGATATGTGGGGTATCAAGTGGTATTTTATGGAGTCCACTATGATACTCATGGCATTGATATCACCGTCTTTGAACTTCTCCATAAATGCAACGTTTTGCGGGTCCTTCTCTTTTCCTTCTTCAAACTCTGGTTCCACGATCTTTCCTTTCATGATATCCAACACTTTATTCTTGGAAAGGATGAGGTTAATCCTTGTCTTCCATGCTCTGAAGTTAGAAGCTCTATCTAGCTTGTTTTCTGACTTCATAGAGTAAGTCATGGCTTCTTTGACTTGGTCAACCCTAGATTTGACCAAAAAATCAAACTTTGCGTCTTGGCTTGCTGAGAGTACCAGGGGATGCGCTAGGATAGGGTGCACTTGTCTATCCATAAATTAGGTCAATCCCTTCACTTGAGGTGCCTCAACAAGAGGATTAGGGTTTCTGCAACTACACCTGCTAGTAACCTTAGCCGTAGTGCTTTGGTGACTTCTCCTACTAGAAACCATAGTGGCAGTTCTTCAACGAGCTTAATATCCTTATGGGTATGCTCCCTTCAAGTGGTTAGACTAAATGAAGGAGGTGTGGGCCCATAACCTGTTAGAATATGATGGATGTGCTATGTGTAGTGCAGGATAGTGCACCAAACAATATTTGATCAGATAGTCCAAACCATAACCAAGAGATAGTCCAAGCCAAAACGTAATCTCCTAGCTACAATAGCTGCAATGACAACTTCTCCTCCAAACTTGTGCACAAACTGGCTAACTGCAGTGCGCACAAGTGAGCTCTGTAGTTCTGAGAATGCCTGCCAGAATGAAGACTGGCCTCCTGTATTTATACTAATTCTTGCTAACTTCCTGGGCTGACTTCTCATTCTGGGTGCCTATTTACTTAGTATATAATATTTCTTTTGGCCGACTTCTTCTCTTGCAGGCTAATAACCTAATACAAATTATCCTCTTGAGCCGACTTGTCTTCTAGGGTTATTAGCCAACTTATTAGGGTTTCTTCTTTCTTCCCAGAATATTCTATTCTCGTTAGGTTTACACATGGAGGTAAATGCCTCCCGCAGCTACCATAATATCAACAGTGGTATCCACAAAACATTTCCTACGAATGGGTGGAAAACCTCTCACACTTAATTAGTTGCTTGGTATTTAGCTTTTTTGAGAAATAAGTACTTTTTCATTACTTTGAAATTTATTATCGTGTTATGAATATAATTCTATGTTGTTTATGGTTGAATGCATTGTAATTTTCTATAGGGTTGATAAGCAAGTTGACCATCTAAAAATTACTCTACCTATAAACTATTTGTAGAAATGCACTGATGCATACAAGTTAAGTGGTTTTCAAAATTCTTGTCCATGTGTTTCAATGCTTTGTCATGGTTTTAATTTCTGTATATGTTATTGTTTCACTATCCAAAATCATTGTAGGACTAATTCTATACACAATTCAGAATTTTGTTTGGGAAAAACTTCTTATTGAATGTTGTTAAAATAATTTTTTCACAGGCATATCACTATGCTATTAGATAGTAATGGTGGTTTGAAAAATAAATAAATAAGCTTCATAGGATATAGAAAAATGGAAGCCATATTTATTAATAGTATGAGTTGGGAAAATAATTCATTCTTGGACATGCAAGAACATGGGTAGTGCTATGTGTTTTGAATCTTGATTTGAAATAAATAGAATTGATTGGACTCATCTCTAAGATTATCAAATCTTGGAAATTAAACCACTCAAAAGATCATATTCCCATTGCCCAAAATTTGAAATTAACTCGTTGATTATCAAATCCTTTTCTGGAAAATATACAACCCCTTTGTGGCTTTATCTCTGAGATATATTTCTTATGGAAATCCTTTTTTATGTTTGCCAAAAAATAGCCCTTTGCAATAATAAGTATCTAATTCATCTGGATTGGATATTGATATGGTGTAAACATTCTAGAAACAAAGAACATATTATTGCATATAAATTGCTTAGTAGCATGAGTCAAAAAAATGGTATGCAAATTAGGAAATAAAGATACAAAGGAAACAAAAACTTTTGAGTCATAATTTTAGGATTCTACTAAATTCATAAGATATGGATTCCTCTAATTTCTCCAAACGCTTTACACAATAAACAATTGTAGTAGGTCGGAACCAAAAATCTCAAACAACTGCTTTTGATTGAAACAAGAAGAAGGTTTAACTATATCACTACTAATTCTAATAGTACACAATGTGTCTCGAACATAAGAAAGGTAGAGTGAACATGCAAGGTTTTGTAGTGATAAAATATTGAAATACTCTAAGTTTCCTTCTTACATCTAGCAAGATCAAATCGATTTTGAAATCTATAATCATTGAATGACCATCCACAATACATTTTTCCAAACATGCACCAGTCACAGGTGCATTGAGTATACCCCAACAATTCTGACCTATAGTTGCATAAACACCATTTATATCAAGTACTTTTATTGTGGCTACATGGCCTCTCATCATTAGAACATGGCATATAACCAAGTTTGTTCTACTTGATTTTTTGCATTTTCCATTTTATTTGATACTATTTGAGCCACCCTCTAAAGCATTGTTATGGATTCCTTTCTAGATAAAATTATTTGGGATCATTTGGGACATCTGCTTCCTCTAACATGCCACAATTATAAACCTCACACTAAGAAGGAAATTTGATGGGTTCATAATGAAACTACCATTAGTGTTGAACATACCAAGACTAAACTCAAGTGAGGCCCTGATTAAAAGGACAACATGAGAAAATAATAACTATGAATCCATACAAAAATCAATGTGACAATTATTGCTTCCATAATGAGTGTGCTCATAACCCTTCAAGCTACAACCATGAGTTCATCCAAATCAATTATGAATCATGATAGTTTCCATATACAAGGAAATGTATCGTTAACTAGATATGTAAGTCTCATTGACTTTCTACCATTAACAAATATAGAACAAAATGCTAAGCAAACTTTAAATATTATGAAACATGATTTTCCAACATTGACTTATTCTTCCCTCTCAAGAATGAATTTGTTGGGCTAATTACATTTTATGGATATACTCATCACCTTAGCACAATGTTATTATTCTTTTCAAAATAAATTGAACATTACTATGAGAATGGGGGGTATGAGTTTGTTTATCTAAATATTTATAGTAGAGGTGATAATAATTGGTTATGATGTTGTTACTCTTAGAATTGACAACCAAATTATTGTAAAGTTTTTTGCTCATTTCCTTTGATAACAAATATTAAAACAAATTTAGTCCTGGTTTTATTAAAATAGTGCATGGAAACATTATAATGCACACAACAGATACCCTATGGCTTCAGCAACCATTACATGTAGCATCCCTAGACCCTTGTTGGGCAATACCATATAAAAATTTATAACTCTAATACTAATTTAATTAACCAAAATGCTCTGCAAATGAAAAACTTAATGAAAAATAACAACAAGTATAGATACATCATATACATGAAAAATCCATGAATTAAAATGCATAAATACCAACACAGCATATAAACCAAACACACAATTGGCACTTATCTTGGTAAAATTCACCAACCGTGTGCAGACCTTCCACGTTCCTCCCATTCGTAGACCACACTTCTCATAACTCTCACCAGTGAGCCACCCCAGAGTTGGGGCTAAACTCCACTTGGGAAAAGGAATCCTAACCAAGTTAAGGTCTCTCAGACATCAGTAAAAACTCAGACTCGGGTGCCAACTCAAACTAATATTCTACAGTCCCTCATTCCCCACATGCCTGTCCCACCCCAGGAATTGTTCCCCTTCTTTGCTCATTTGCCCTTCGACTACCCCACTTCCTTTCTAGGTCTTCAACAACAGGTTGAACAGGAAGTCTCAAAGCCTTGTAGTTGTAGCTTGGCACCTTGGGAAACAATTCCCATTAGTTCTTTCACCTGGAGAGAATGCTCATGGGCCTAATAACTTGCTTCTTCAATATCACACGGGCTTGAAAACCTACCTCTTCATCCCAATTTTCAAGTTACTGGTCTCCCACAACTCCAAATATTTCCCTTGTACACGTATAGGTGATGGCAACATGATGGTATGGATGACAACAAAGTAATGAAGGTGAGAATAATAATGGAATGATGGAAAAAAGAACTAAATCCCCCCAATTATATTTTCATGTTTCCAACTTGACACTTGTCACGTTGGGAACTATCTTGTTTCTACATGGGATACGTTTCCCACTTTAGAACTTAGGATGTTTTTTATATCCATAGTTTTTAAAATTTAGACTTTAGGAATATTAACAAAATATTCTTTTGGGATTAATACCCCTTAACTTAGCTCCTTAATCCTAGACTCTTATCCCCTCCCCCTCCCTTTCCCATTCTAGAGGATTTTATCCCCCCATACTCTTTTACCTCGTAGGTCTACAACAGTGATGTGTTTTCTTTAAAAACTGAGTATGATTACATTTTACAAATATAGGCTCACTAGTCTTTTAGCTTCTGTCTCTCTAGCCTAATAACCACACAGACACTCCGACCTAAAAATACATACATACAAAGGCACTATGGCCCCAAAGTATCTTGGATCACTAGCTTATATGTACAATTACATTGTATTTACAATTGGGGTTTGGCCTAGGGGTATTACACTCCCCTCCCCCTTATTTATGCATTGTCCTCGGTGCATTATATACACATGTACAATCAAAAACTTCAAAACTCTTAAAAAAGATCTGGGTATTCTGCTCGGATATAATCCTCATGCTCCCAAGTTGCATCCCTGGGACCGTATCAGATCCATTGGACCTTTACTAGCCCTATGGCTCGATTCTGAAGTTGGTTGATCTTCTGATCCAATATACAACTCGTTTCACTTGAAAGTCGCCTTCTTGCTCCACTCGAATCACATTCCAATCAATGACATGATTAAAATCAGGTACATACTTTTTAATTAATGATACATGGAACACATTATGAATACACATCGATGCAGGTAAGTAAAGCATGTATGCAATAGGACCAATCCTCTCTAGGATTTCAAACAACCCACAATAGCATGATTCCAACTTTGAATAATTTCCCAACTTCGGGGAACTTCTCTTGGCATTTACTTTTAACAACAGATGGTCACCCACTTTAAACTCTATGTGAGTTCTTCCTTTATCAGCATAAATTTTTATCCTGTCCTGGGCAGCCTTTAAATTCTTTTTTATTTTCACCATCTTCTCTTCCATTTCCCCGAGTAATTCTGGTTCAACCATTTCTCTGTTTGTTGGATTGTCCCATCACACTGGTGTTTTTCACTTTCTACCATAAAGTGCCTCAAATGGGCTCATCTTTAATGATGTGTGATACCCATTGTTGTAATAAAACTCCACCAAATGTAAATAATCCTCCCATTTTGATGGTTTATTGATCACATACATCCTTAGCATGTCGTCTATCACTTGATTTATGTTTAAATATTGTAACTGCAAAGAGTATTCTATTTATTATTGAGTCGTTATTGGTTAGATCAATCCCCTTTTGTGGATTGATAATGTCGGGCTTTGTAAATGACCAAATCCCCTTTTGTGGATTGGTCAAAACCTAATTATATCATGCAAAATAAGAAGTCATCCCCAGACCTAATTAAAGTGGTTTTAACAACTAAGTGAAGAATTCAGCCCTACCTAGTGAAGAGATACCTCCCTAGTGCCTGCTAGCTAATATAAATAAGAGAGGCTAGTGCCTCATTCATTCACTCACTCATTCCACTCAACAAGTGTGCAAGTTTGGAGATAGTTGCAATTGGGAGAAGAAGGAAGAGAGAGGCACATTTCTCAGTGTTGGATATTCTCTATTGTTTTGGTTTATTATCTTGGCATTGTATTGACTATCTATATTAAGGAAGCTTTTGTTGGGTTTTCTCCCCCGTGAGGGTTTCCCAGGATAAATGATGTGTATCTTGTAATTGTGTTTCTCTTAGTGATCCTACCTATGTTTTTTTTACCTAGTAAATTGAAAACAACCTTAATATGTTCTCTAAAATTAACATGGTATCAGAGCTAAGCTGAAGAGAGCACCTTTCACTGCATAATAAAAAACGTCACTATTGTCGTACAAGAAAATTAGGGCTTTTTATTGAAGAGGAATTTCAGCCTAAAACTCATCAAGGAAGTGCACCCTATCCTAGCGATCTCATTGGCATCTTGAGCACACTTTTTCGGTGGACATAGCTCCCGAAAAGTGAAACCCTAGTTTTCACTTGTACTAGAAAACCATGAAACCAGAACCAGTATGAGAAGTATCAGTCCATAATTGAGCAAGCTCAGTTTCAAGGGATAAAATTTGGATTTTAAAAAAACTGATTGCACCAGGCTACTTGCCTCAACCAAGCGCACCTCTTGGTAAGTTCATATCTAAATTATGAGCAATTTCATTTTTTGGTCATTTTCCCAGCTTCAGGTCAAGATGTCTACAAGCACCAAGATTGTTGACAAGTTAGAAGGTGTGGATAAATTATGTTCCTGGAAGTATAGTATTGCACTCATTCTTGAAGAGAATGACCTAGCAATATTCATCAAAGAAAATGTACCAAAACCCGCAGATTCTACAGCTAAAGAAAAGTACTAGAAGGACATGGTTAGGGCCAAAAGAACCATTATAGACTCTATCAAAGATAAATTGATCCCTCAAGTGGCATCTAAGAACACTTCTAAAGATATGTTTGATTCTCTAACCATATTGTATGAAGGAAGAAACATTAACCTTAAGATGAACTTGAGAACTCAACTCAAGAATACAAAGATGTAGAAAGGAGAAGCAGTTCATGAATACTTCTCTAGAATCTCTCAATTCAAGGAACAACTAGAAGCAATTGGAGAAACCCTATATGAATATGAACTCATAATGAAAACACTTAATGGTCTCACAATACCTTGGGATGCATTATGTTATCACATGAAGTTTTCATGGGTCATGTGTAGTTGTTGTTAAGATCTAAGTCTGCACCTTTGCCTCTTCTCTCTCTTTTCCGCATACATTCCTAGAATTTTTTACTCTTATGGTTGATAAAGTTGGTTTCCCTTTTTTTCAATGACCTGGTTTTCCTTATTGTCTTGCTTGACTTATTCTTTTCACAAAGTTGTTCTTTTGGTTCAAATTATTGGTCATCTTGTTTTTCATTGATTGAGCTCACAGCAGGTCATCCAATTCCTTTGTTTGCACAAGAAACAACCATGAGCACAAAATGCAACATCCAAAGTTCCTGAACGCCAAAATTGGTGCCATCTCTAAACATGGTTAAAAGGATCCTGGAGTTGGAAGAAGGATAAAATTTAGCAGGGGTGCTAAAATAGTAGGGTTACCCAGATCACGGATTGCAACAAGATCGACAACACACTTTATTTTAGGGACAGAACATGCTCGAACGTCAAAATCCTAGAGCAATCTCGAAATTGAAAACATGGTATAGATAGAGAGGTACATGGAAGTTGGTGTTGGATTTCGGGAGTCAAATCAGTGTGGATCCAAACCACCCTTGACAACTTCTGAAATCACGTGCTTATATAGGGTCCAGTCCGAGAGCAGCGCGTGGCAACAAAACTAGGCGCTAAGTCAAATCATCAAAGGAACGTCACGACGAGAAGAAGAATGTTAGCAGACCATGACTAGTCTATAATAGAGAAAACAAGAAGAAGGGCACTAAGGAATCTATATACTAGATTTTCAAAGATGCGCTATGGAATGGCGCTATGGAATGGCCATTACAATCAGAGGATTTGAATTCATAACTCCCTCTTGACTTTGATGATTTGGAAGGAACCAAATATCAACAGGGGACAAATGGAGATCAACATATGAGCTTGGAGGACACACGGCACTAGAGAAGATGTGCCCAAGCAACAATACATGTCATTCTTTTTTCGTTAGAGTGGTTGCCAACAGGCTCCTTGATTTTAGTAGTTTGTTAGATATGTTGGTACAAATGTTAGACTTGTATTTTTTTGTGGAGAATCCTAGGATAGGAAGGTCATCTCGCACCCCTAGTTGTTGTCTATTGTTTTGATTATAAATGCATCAGATGAATGATATGATAGGGTCAGATGGTTTATCAGAGCTCCCTTTTGTAATATTTTGACTAAACAGAGTTGTTCTCTAGTTATGTATGAGACTTGAGACATTTTCATTAATAGAAGTCATTTTCCTTTCATCATCTTGTTTCTTCTTATTCTGAAATGATCATGATTGGATGATCCATATGATATGTTGTGGTTGTGTTATAATGGAGGTTTGATTATAATGGTTCTATGAATTTTTTTCATTGTTCAAAACTTTAATTTCAATAAGTTCTTGTGACCGAGTTTTTCTTCTCCTAGATGCTTGAAGGCTTGATGCTTATAGAAAACCTATCCACCTTTATCACTAAGTCTTCCTTTTATTCACCTTTATCCTTAAGCCACTGAATTAAGTTAATCAAAACCTCATTTTCTTATGCATGCTAGCCCATATTTATGTGTTAAAACATTCTTATGTTGAGCTTTTTCCATTTGACCTTTAATCATTAATTTATACTTACAAACCCTTTGATGGGCACTGGGATTACCCTCTTGCAATATGAGGGTGACTCTCACTGCTAAGATTCTTGGTGCCATTTCTGGGGAACGAATTGAAGACATTTTCCTGGGATTTAATGACAAAGCATTACTAATTCTAAAGGTGCATCAGAAATTAGTACATTGAAGATTGCAGCTTGCACCTGATGACTCCACTGTTTCAGTTGTGGCTCCAAAAGGTAGACACATGAGGTCTACTCCACATATACCTTTGGAAAAACCTAAAGCTGACCCAGAGAGGATTATCAAGAAAGGAAATACTTCTCAAAAAGGATTTTTGGCTATTGTACCAGGTACTTATGGTCATTTACATGATTCTACTTTTAAAACTCCAGTAGTTATATCCAATTATCCTCTTTTACCTTCTGCTAAAATTTCTAGAAGTTTGGATTTTGAAAAATTTCTTGTTGAATACTCTTGTTTTAGCCCCAAATTGAAAGAAGAAAGTTTTGAAACCCTTTCCTCTCCTAATGTTGTAAAGTGGTTTAGACTAGAGAGCTTAGAATATTTTCCTTCTTTAGGCCTTACTACTCCTCCTTCTATCAAAGTTGTTGTGACCAAAGAGGAGGAAGCCTTTCTTCCCTTGGACCCTATACCATATTCCTCAAAGACTCAACCTTTTCCTATGAAAATTGAAACCTCTCCATCCAATCTTCTTGTTTCTCCAAAATTCCAAGTTGTAGTTGTACCTGTCAAAAATCCATCTCCCCCTTGTTATCCTAAAGTTCACAACCCAATGGAAGGTGCTAACCTCCCTAGAAATAGGATGGATTCCATAGTGGCTACTAGGTATTCCCCTCTTGTTTTAACTCAGCCTATGAATTCTCTCCCAGCTGGAGACTACCTTAAGTACATGCCCAAGTTCATAAGGGAGGAAGACATAACTGCAGAAGAACATCTTGCATCCTTTTATAGTTATGCAGACAACCTTAACATTGAAAATGAAGATGTATGGATGAGAGTCTTTGTACAGAGCCTTGATGGCGAGGCTAGGAAATGGTTTAGGGGTTTGACTCATGGATCTATTGTTGGGATTGAATCTTTGGATGATGCTTTCCTGAGGCATTGGGAGGATAAAAAGGATTGTATTTATTATATTACAGAATTTAGGTCACTTAAGAGGAAAGAGGGGGGATCTGTTTCAGACTTCTCAAAAAGATTTAATAAAATGTACAACAATATTCCCACTGAAATAAAGCCTACAGAAACCTTTTCCAAGATTACCTATGCTAGTGATTTTGACCTCGAGTTTTACCTCATGTTGAGAGAAAGAATATCCACCTCTCTAGCTCATATGCAAGATGCATCTTTGGAAGTAGAATCTAACATATTGGTAGCTGACAAACTTAGGGGGAAATCTGATAGAGACAGAAGGAAAAGTAGGGTTGAAGCTTCAACCTCTGAATCCTTTGTTTTCCACCCTCAAGTTGATGAACTTACAAAATTAGTAAAATCACTTTCTTCTTAAATGGAGAAGTTGAATCTTGAAGGAAAACAAAAATATAAGAACACACATAATGTTGATTATAGAGGTAATTTCAGAATTCCAAATAATTCCCCTTGGGTCCTCCAAAGAGAGCAAAGGAACAAGGATAGAGATGATCAAAAAGTCCAAGCCCCTCTACAAAACAACCTTGTTGTTGATTAAGGAGAGGATGAAGAAACTAATCTTGAAATCCATTAACTTGGTGACACCTCTTCAACTCCTCAATTAACCCAGTCTACATATGAAGAGTCTCTCATGGATAGTCATTTAAATGAATTGAGTAAAGGGGAAAAAACAAATGACAATCCAAGTAAATACAAACTCAGGTCAAAAAATAAAGAGGGAAATACTGGCACTTCTGATCAGCCCACTAAAGCAGAAAATTCCGCTAAGACTGTGGCAGCTAGAAGCAAAGAAAAAGATGCACAAAACCCAGGGCATTGGTTAATATCCCTACCCAGAAGTTAAGGAGATTTTGAAATCTCCATCCTCTTTTAGATTTGAGAGTGAGATTAAAAAAATTAAAATCCCTGTACCTTTTTTGGAGCTGATTAAGAATGAGGAATTCAAAATATATCTTTCCAAGATGTTGTAGCCCGAGCCTTCATCTAATTCCGCAGATTCAGTCAACCTTCAAGATGAAAAACCAGCAGTCATCCTGGGACCTTTGGTAGAGTATAGAGATGACTCTCCCCCCCTTTATACACATCATTAAACATTCATGATAAAGTGTTGCACAATTGCTTGATGGACTCAGGGTCATCTCATAACCTCATGCCTACAATTGTCATGGATGAGCTTGGGTTGAAAATTACAAAAACATACCATGACCTATACTCATTTTATTCTAGGAAGGTGAAGTGTCTTGGGTTTATTAAAGACCTGATTGTTACCATGTTCCAATTGCCAATGAAAATTGTGGTCATGGATATTGTGGTGGCTGATGTCCCCCCTAAGTTTGGGATGCTTTTGTCAAGATCTTGGATCAAAAGACTAGGGAGGAATTTGCAGATGGACCTTTCATATGACACTATTCCTATATTTGGGGGAGAACATCGAAGGATTTATAGGGAGGCACAACTAGCCTACATCATCATTGATGAAGCAAATCCTACCAACCACCCTATTTTTGCACTTGATACTGATTTAGAATCCATTATATTATAGCTCATTGATGCTCCTCAACCACCTATTGAAATCAGAAAATAGTCCATCACCTCATGTGAAGATCCTCCTCCTAACACATTTGTTTGGAAGATTTTTTTTGATGGGGCCTCTTCTAAGGAAGGTGTTGGTGATGGGGTAATATTTATTTCCCCTACTCAAGAGATCATATATTTGTCCTACAAGCTTGAATTTGAAACTACAAACAATGTGGCAGAATATGAAGCTCTTGTTTTGGGTTTGAGGGATGCTAAAGACATGAGGATTGAAGAGATAACAATGTTTGGAGATGTTGAATTAATTGTTCATCAAGTTAAAAATCTATATCAAGATAAACACCCCAGGTTAAGGACTTATAGAAATGAATTTTTGGATCTTTTTGATAGATTCTTCTTAGATTTTAATATCTCATTTGTTCCAAGAGAGGAGAACACTATGGCAGATTCCTTGGTTGTTTCAACAAGTAATTTTAGAGTTCCTTTTCCCCTTAAACTCAAATATGATGTGGAAGTGAAGTATAGAGCCTCTATACCTAAAAATGTCAAACATTGGAAGGTTTTTGAGGATGATCTTGAGATAAAAAGATTTCTTGAGACTATGGCTAAGTTTTTTGCCTTACATATTGATCAAGATCATGATACTAAAAAATGCTCGCATGTTGATATTTTTCTGAATAAAATTGTTGACCATAATATTGTTCAGTTGCCCAGTAACCATATTCCAAAAGGACTAGTCCCCTTGGAGAGATTGTTTGACAGAAATGATGTTGCTATAAAGGTTAAAGGTTCAACTGAAAATACTGATGTGACTGAATGTAATTTAGGTACAGAGGAGGATCCAAAGTATGTTAAATTGTCTAGAAGCTTGTCAAAGGAACAAGGAGTTCAATATGTTAAGATTTTAAAGGAGTTTGTTGATGTGTTTGCCTAGAAATATGAAGATTTAAGAACATATGACACAAACATCATTGAACATAAGATCCCTTTGAAAGAGGAGACCAAGCTATTCAGGTAGAAACTTAGACAGATAAATCCCATGTTGTTTCCTATTATGGAAAAAGAAGCGAAGAAGATGTTGGATGCCAAAATCATCATTCCTTTAAGATATTGAGTGCGTGGCTAACTTGGTCCCTGTGAGGAAGAAAAATGGGGAAATTAGACTGTGTTTATTTTAGGAATTTGAATAGAAGCTTCAAGAAAGATAATTACCCCTTGTCAAATATGGAGCACATTTTGAAAAGAGTCATTGGTTCATCTAGGAGGCCTATGATTGATGGTTTTTCTGGCTACAATCAAATCTATGTATTTCCTAAAGATAGAGAGACGACAATCTTTACTACTCCTTGGGGCACATTCATGTATGCTAAAATTCCCTTTAGATTGATGAATGCAGGAGATGTCTTTCAATGAGCAATGGGCATTGCCTTCATTGGGGAGAAGGACATGTTTGTAGTCATCTATATAGATGACTTTACAATGTTCTCAAAATATGATAAAGAGCATTATCATCATTTGAAAAAGGTCTTCCTAAAGTGCAAAAAGTTTGGTCTCTCTCTCAATCCTAAGAAGTCTTTGATTGCTATGAAGGAAGGTAAGTTATTGGGACACATTGTATCAGTAGAAGGGGTAAGAATTGATCCAAGTAGAGTAGAGGCCATTCAGACCTTATCTTTTCTTAGATTCAAGAAAGAAGTTCAGTCTTTCTTGGAAAAAACCAATTTTCTAAGAAGATTCATCTCTAACTTTGTTGAATTAGTGAAGTACATTACAATCATGCTTAGGAAAGGTAATGAGGTGAAATTGACTATTGAGGCTCGAGAATATTTTTATCAGATCAAAAAATCCTTGACTGAAGCACCTATGCTCATCATCCCTGACTATTCCAAGGAGTTTCTGATATTTTCCTTTGCCTTATTTGACACATTGGTTGTTGTTTTTCTGCAAAAAAATACAGAGGGGTTAGACCATCCTATTTCGTTTTTTAGCAGAGCATTGAGGGATGCAAAAATGAGATATGATATCATGGAAAATAATGGTTATGATTTTTCCAAAGCCCTCAAGGCTTTCAAAGTTTATGTTTTGCATTCTAAGATTGTTGCATATGTCCCTTCAGCCTCAATGAAAGAGATACTTATCCAGCCTGACATAGATGGGAAGAGGAGCAAATGGATTGCTAAAACTCTGGAATTTGACCTTGAAATGAAGCCCATTAAATTAGTGAAAGGATAAGGTTTATCTAGGTTGTTGGATGAATCAAATTTCAAATATTTAGGGGTTAATTTCATGAACATAAACTTAGAAAATCAACAAGTTGATTTTGCTGATAAAAGCTCCCATATCAGACCAAATTTGGAAGAATGCACTTGGTATAAAGACATCATATATTTTTTGCAGAATTTGCAGCCTCCTGATGGTTTGAACAAGAAAAAGGTGAAAACTTTGAAGCTTAAAGCAACCAGATATTGTCTCATTGATCATGTCTTGTATTGGAAAGATCCTCTAGGAGTTCTTTTGAGATGTCTGGATCCACAGGAGGCCCAAAAGGCCATGACTGACTTTCATGAGAGCTTATGTGGGGGCCATCATTTTTGGAGAACCATGGCCTATAAGATCCTCAGAGTTGGGTATTTCTGGCCTAGACTTTTTACTTATGTTTGTTCAAAGATTAGAGCTTGTGTCAAATGCCAAAAAAATTTTGGAAAGCAGCAGCTCAAATATTTTCCTTTGAAGCCTGTGGTGGTTTCTGGACCTTTTCAACAATGGGGTCTTGACTTCATTGGGGAAGTCCATCCAGGTTCAAGTGGTCAGCATAGGTGGATTTTGATTGCCACTGATTACTTTACCAAGTAGATAGAATCCATTCCTACAAGGAATGCCTCTCACAAGGTAATCATTAGTTTTCTTGAGGATATCATGTCAAGATTTGGTTGTCCAAACATGATTGTTACTGACAACGTTTCCTCCTTCAAATATGAACCATTGATCAAATTATGTGAACAATATGGGATTACATTAGTCCATTCTACTCCTTACTACCCCCAAGAAAATGGTTTGGCAAAGTTCTCTAACAAGAGCCTCATAAATATCATCAAGAAATTGTTAGAAGACAACAAGAAAGCATGGGACTCAAAGATGAAATTTGCATTATGGGTCGATAGAGTTACAACAAAGAGGTCACTTGGTGTTTCCCCTTTTCATCTCGTATATGGATTTGAGGCTATCTTTCCTACTTAAATTTCCTTTCCTGTGGAAAAATTCCTCCAGGAATACCAAGGAGAACCTGGTGATATGGTCAAGAGGATACAACAGCTAGTAGAAGTACAACAAACTAGGGAACAGATACTTGAAAAAGCATAGGACCATCAACAAAAGATCAAGAAATCCTTTGACAAGAAGATAAGAAAAGAAGATTTCCAGTTGGGAGATCTAGTGCTCAAGTGGGATGCACCCAAGCAAGACAAAGACAAACATGGTAAATTTGAAGCCTTGTGGATTGGTCCTTTCAAGATTTCTGAGGTATTTTCAAATAACACTTATAAATTGAAAAACTTGGAGGATTCTGAATTTTTTGGTGGCCCTGTAAATGGGCACTTTCTGAAAAAATATTTTTCTTAAGCCATTATTGTATTTCCATTCATTGTAAATATCACTTTTTCTTTTATTTTTATTTATGTTTGAATAAGTGACCTCATAGCCCTAGGATAAGACACATAAGTTGCTTGTTCTTGGCAACTCACATGGAGCATGCCATCCCCTGTGGAGTCAATGTTATCAGATGAATTTTTCGTGGGTCATATGTAGTTTTTGTTAAGATCTAAGTCTGCACCTCTGCCCCATCTCTCTCTTTTCCGCATAATTTCCTAGAAGTTTTTCCTCTTTTGGTTGATAAAGTCGGTTTCCATTTTGTTCAATGACATGGTTTTCCTTATTGTCTTGCTTGACTGATTTTTTGAACAAAGTGGTTCTTTTGGTTCAAATTACTGGTCATATTGTTTTCCATTGATTGAGTTCACAGGAGGTCGTCCAAGTCCTTTGTTTGCACAGGAAACAACCATGAGCACAAAACGCAACATTCAAAGTTCCTAAACACCAAAATGTGTGCCATATCTAAACATGGTTAAAAGGATCTTGGAGTTGGAATATGGATAAACTTTAGTAGGTGCACTAAAATAGCAGGGTTACCTAGATCACAGATTGCAACAAGATCGACGACCACACTTCATTTCGGGGACTGAACATGCTCGAACGTTAAAATCCTAGAGCGGTCCAAAATAGCTAGAGAGGTACATGGTAGTTGGTGGTGGATTTCGAGAGTCGAAGTGGTGTGGATCCAAACCACCGTTGACAAATTCTGAAATCACGTGATTATATAGGGTCCATTCCGAGAGCGGTGTGTGGAAACAAAACTGGGCATTAAGTCAAATCATCAAAGGAATGTCACGACGAGAAGAGGAATGTTAGCAAACTGTGACTAGTCGATCACCGAGAAAACATGAAGAAGGGCGCTACGAAATATGTAGAGTAGTTTTTCAAAGATGTGCTACAAACTGGCCATTACAATCAGAGGATTTGAATTCATGACTCCCTCTTGACTTTGATGATTTGGAAGGAACCAAATATCAACAAGGGATAACTGGAGATCAACATACGAACTTGGAGGACACACGTCACTGGATAATATGCGCCCAAGAACCAAGACATGTCATTCATTTTTTGTTAGAGTGGTTGCCAACAGGCTCCTTGATTTTAGCAGTTTGTTAGATCTGTTGGTACAGGTGTTAGACTTGTAGCTTTTTGTGGAGAATCCTAGGATAGGAAGGCCATCTCGCACCCCTAGTTGTTGTCTACTATTTTGATTATAAATACATCAGATGAATGATATGAGAGGGTCGGATGGTTTATTAGAGCTCCCTTTTGTAATATTTTGACTAAACAAAGTTGTAATTTGGTTATGTATGAGACTTGAGACATTTTCATTAATAGAATTAAGTTTCCTTTCATCATATTGTTTCTTCTTATTCTGAAATTCTCATGATTGGATGATCCATATGAGATGTTGTGGTTGTTTTATAATGGAGGTTTTATTATAATGTTTCTATGAATGTTTTTCAGTGTTCTAAACTTTAAGTTCAAGAAGTTCTTGTGACCGAGTTTTTATTCTCCTAGCTTCTTGAAGGCCTGATGCTTATAGCATACCTATCCACCCTTTTCACTAAGTCTTTCTTATGTTCACCTTTATCCTTAAGCCAATGACTGAAGTTAATCAAAACCTCATTTGCTTATGCATGCTAGCCCAGATTTATGTGTTAAAACATTCTTATGCCGATCTTTGTCCATTTGACCTTTAATCATTACTTACAAACCTTTTGATGGGTATTGGGCTTACCCTCTTGAAATATGAGGGTGACTCTTAGTGCTAACACATTCATCGAAACCATTTGTTCCAGAAAGGAAAAATTACAATTTGACAGTCTTTGGGAAGAATGTGTTCTAGAAGAAGAAAGAGTAGCTAATCAATAAGTAGTACTATTAAGGGATGACGATCAAACTCTAGATATTCATACTAAAGGAGGAAAGAGAAGGCCTCACTTCAAGAAAGAGACCCACCCACATAAGGAGTCTCACTCCCCAAATAAATTCATTCATAAAGAATCTCACCCTTCAAGGATATTCCAGAAGTTTCAGAAAGGTCAAGAAGAGAAAAGGATTTATCATCCTACCAATGTTACCATTGTGACAATATGGGACATATTGCTAATAATTGTCTAGCTAGAAGAGAAGAATACAAGAAGAGGAACAAAAGGCACCATGCCCATAAAATTGAAGATGAAGAGCCACCGACAAAGATGATTAAATAAAAGATTAAAGACTGTGTCTTAATCTCTTCCCTCTCAGGATCAGTGTCACCTAGTGAGGAGGATACGTGGCTCATATATAGTGGTGGTTCCAAGCACATGACAGGTCAAATATACATTCTCTCTAGCCTTACCGAAAATAACTTTCCCTAGAAAGTTACACTTGGAGATGACTACCAGTACCCTATCTGTTGGAGTTACTTCACACACACCTAGGATTTTTTTCCTAAGGTTTTCCCTTGTTTATTATTCATAATTAGTCATTATCCAGTATCCTATATTTTAGGGGAGAATATTCCACCTGGAGAATATTCTCTTTCAGTTGACACTTCAGTTTGACTAGTTGAGTTGAGTGTAGATGTTGCATTGGTTTTTTCACCATGCAATATTGGGATCATCATCGAATAATGCGCACTTGCCTTGGGATCATCACTAGACTGACGCATTACCCTTTATTTCCCGAGTTAACTCTTCACTACTCTATGTTCAGTCAGTTAACTGAAGACTAGTTGACTAGTTAACTCAACTAGGTGGCAGTTCACTCCTGTAACTGCCTGAGAGACTAGACTAGGTGGCAGTTTACTCCCGTAATTGTTGGTGTGTGTCCAAATCACTCTAGACCACCACTATGGCTCATTGATTACTCATGTATCCTATATCTATTGTAAATTATTCACTCTTTGAGTGTGGAATACAATTAATGAGAATTCTTCTATTCTTTCTCTCCTTCTTATTCTTTCTCAAATTATCTCTTCAAATGTGTGTATTATTGTTTAGCTAGATATATTATGTGCAGGTTCAACACATTTACATGGAATTAGAGATGACGGACTGCTAAGCAATATCTACACCAAATTATTTTTGCAGGTACTGAAGATTGAAGAACGCAAAAAAGATGGAATTTATGTTTTACTCACCGATAATACTTCTCACGCCTCATAACTATTTGGAGTGGAAGCCAAATATTCTACTTCTTCTCAGAAGTAGAGGCTTATACCAAATAACCATGTCAATGGAAGTAGAGCCTGATTCCGCCGATGAGAAAAATGACTTTCTCAATAGACAAGATATGGACATAAGATTTATCTTCTTGTCTATCTATCCAAAAATTCTCCACCAAGTATATAATGACTCACAAGAATCAACTCTAAATGAATTATGGACCAGATTGGAGTTTCTATTCGGGAATAAATAAGATTGTGAATATTTCATGCAGGAGGTTGAACAGATAGAGCCAGAAGAGAAGCCATCAGAAGATCAAGCCTCTTATTATGAAGAGTCTTCTACAAACGTTTTTGCACAAATTTGTATTCAATTAATTGAAGATGATGTCTACTCCATTTCAGATTTGTTTTCTAAAATTCATGTGGAAGATATATGGCATGCATCTCAGGAGTCACATGCAGACACTTTTCCATG
>SNQJ01S0030556.1:23310-59136 GCA_010110895.2 Picea sitchensis | reverse complement strand
CTAGTGAGACATAAGCCTCCTGCTTTGTCTCCTACTCCTGCTAAACCTCTGGATGTTTGTAAGCCCCTTGCTTCATCTCCTATGCTTGCAAAAATCCCAGACCGATATCAACCTCTAGATTTGCCTCCTATTCTCCATGACCTTCCTGTCAATTACATTAATAATCTGCCTAGGTTTGATGGAGAAAATGAGAAGATCACTGTTGAAAAGCATATTCAAAACCTTGAATATTTCCTTGACCTTTATGAGATTGAATATGATGATGTCTGTATCAGGATGTTTTCCCTGTCTTTGCAAGGCAAGGTTAAAAATTGGTTCAGAAGTCTGTCATCTGCAAGTATCAGAAATTTTCATCAATTTATGCAAGTTTTCCTAGATAGATGGGTGGTCATGAGAAATGTTTTCCTCCTCCTAGAAGAGTATGACCACTTGAAAAGAAAACCAGGGGAGACAGTACATCAGTTTTCAGCCAGATTTAATAAGGTGTATCATGCAATACCTACTGATATAAGGCCACCCCCAGGATCATCTCACTTGCATTACCCAGATGCCTTCGATCTTGAGATGACATTTCAGTTAAGAGAAAGGAACACTACAAGCCTTGAAGAAATGCAGAGCATTGCAATTGATGTGGAGACCAACTTGTTGATCAAGAGGTCACAGTTAAAGGACAAAGAAATGGAGCAGCTGAAATCATCAGAAGCTAAACTGTAGATTTTGGCCAGTGCCATGGAAAAGATGATGTAGAAGATTATCATAGAAGAGGAGCTTGTTGTCCAAAGACATCATGTTCCATTGATTTCAGAGAAGGACATGGTCACAATCCCCAAACATTTTTCTGCTCATCCTGGGTACCATGGTTTGGATAATAATTCTTTCATGTACTCAGTTCACAACACAGACAAAGATGAAGCTCCATCTTGACTTGTAGAGGAACAATCGGCTGACATGATATGCATGTTCAATGGATTTTCATCCATGGATGATTTACCCAAGTGTAACCAGTATGAGGATGATCAGGGAGCTGAAATAGAGGTTGACTGTTCAGAGAAATCAGCAGCATGTCATTGGCAGAAAGAAGATCATTTACCGTTTAGATACGACAATCAGCCATTGCGCAACAGTCATGACAGCGACGGGGAAGAGACAGAAAGTCTCAAAGTAGGTGAAGACACTTTGCCCTTATGTTTCTCATCTTTTCAATTTCTGAAAGGAAACTCTAGGTCAGTTGTAAATAGTGAAGACAAAAATTCCTCTGACCAATCAACTGATGATACCATTAAGGATATGGAGGCTGTTCTAAACCCAGAATCGCAGCCCATGACCTACATTGATTTTCAAATTATTGATGAAAGCTCAAAGCCTGAGACAAATTATGAGTTAATCCAAAAGGACTCTATACCATTGTGCTTTAAATCATTTCAAGTTTCGAAGGAGATTCTTGGACAAGTGTTGAAGGATAAATACATAAAAGGTCAGGAAATTTCATTTGAGTCAATGCAGCAATCTTGTCAGTCTTTTCAGGATCCAATAGTTGATCGGTTGGATGGCATGTGTGTTCAAAATCATTCTTCATTCACCATTCATGAGATAAAAAGTTGTTATGATAGGGATATGATTAGACAGTCGGTTACAGGGGTGTATTCAGCAAAAGCATTAGTTCAAAACTCATCAGGAAAACTGCAGCCATGTCAGGAAATGCATAAGGATGAAAATAGCGTAGATACAGTGCCAGAGTTTCCATCCAAGAATCAAGGAGCCTATCATTTCTACCTTGATCCTGTAGCTACCTATATGGAGAAATTTTTTAATACAGGCTATTTTTCCATTGCCAGTGTTTTTCCTATTGTTCGGGTTTATCAAAGCTTATGTAAGGGAAAGCAGGTTGGAAATTACTCTCGAGCACGAGTAATAGACTTATTTTTTAGTTTCATCACAGACAGTGAAAGAACAGAGCCACTAAATCAACTGTTGGATTGGCTTCATTGGCATTTTTCCATTACCTAGCTGAGCAATGATTGCAGTAGGGTAGGTAGGAAAAAATGAATAAGCTCAACATCCTGAGCATTTCTTTTTCAGCAGTGTTTATTTTAATTTGGTTTCAGTTGCAAGATCAAAACAGGTACAGGTTGCAGAATAAGACTTTGGGATCATCCCAATGGATAAAGCACCGGTCTGCATGATTCACATGTCTGTGGTTCTTGACACCTCAAGGAAGAAGCTCCCATCCCCGGGTGGAGCCTATGTTGGGGTCTTATAATAATAGGCGAATCGATTCTTCGATTGTTGATTTGGAATTTCTCCCGTGATGACGAAGTATGGCTCGGTTGATCCCGTTTCCTCCCTCCATTCTTTTCACTCGATCCCCCATCATCAGGCTACATCCTTCATACACGTTGCGCCCTCACTCCCTTGTCATGTGGCCCCATTGACCACCTCACCCCTACGTCACCCTCCACTCCCACCAAAACTCCCACGCACCTTCATACACCCCACCCCCCCATCCATTTCATACCAAATAAATCAACGCTTTTTAAACTTTCCGGACCCCCCCTCGCCTTCCGAGCTTTAACGAGAGGGGGGGGTCCGGAATCCCAATTAAACTCCTTGCTATTTCATTTAAATAATGCGTCACATAAAAAACCATCCACAGTCCATAAAAATTCCGGACCCCCCCTCACCATCCGGAATTTAACGAGAGGGGAGGGTCCGAAATTTCGCGTTTCACGAAAAAACCATTTTTTTCCTTTTCTTGCCATTTTTGTCTGTTTTACCATGTCCTCTTTCAAATCAATTTTTGGGCAAACAGAGATGGATTTTAAAAATACGAGAGAGGTTTTTTCTCAGGACGGGATGAAGAACAAAAACCTCTCTCAGTTTTTGCAGCAGAGTTACGAGAAGGTAGAATCAAAGACATCTTCGAGGCCTATTTTTCCAGATTTTCAATTTTCCGTTTCAGTCCCGATCTTGCAGGAGATGTTACGGCCAGCTGGGGATGCATTTGGCGAAACCGAAGGGGTTTTTTTTCCATCACATGCCCATATACAATAACCTCTTTCAGTTTTCTCCCAGGTGTCATCATTGAAGAGAAAATCACGTCTGATCGGACCCATTGTTTCGCAGAAAACCGGTCCGTCTTTCATGGCAGAAAGCTCCAAATTTTGTGGGAGTGGTGGCTATTTTTGGCCAAGGCAGTTAAATAGACTTCCGAAACTTATTGGGAGGATCTATATTATTTATTCAAATGATTTTAATGTAAAATGGTTCGACCTGTGAGGTTCCTGGCTGGACTGTGGGTTGTGCTTGGCCATAAAAACTTCTTTATGTAATTTTTGAATGATCAATCAGTGATGGACATGTTATTTTTGATACAGGATTCTTGTGTGGTTGTATTGGTGGTGTTTTTCCTCTGTCAAAGTGTTTTCCTGTCATCTTTCCATTGTTTTTCAGTTCTTATTGTCAGAAGTAAGTAAACATAACATAATTTATCATCAGATACTCTACATCTGTCCTTTTGACAATCTTTATGTTATTCATCTAAAGAGTTCAGTCAAGGAATTCTTAGCTGCTCTTTGGCTTGGTTTTTTCCTCCCTTATTTCTTCTTTTAAAACTCAATTCGATCCAATATTGCCGCTACCTTGCCCTGTGTAAGAGATTTGTCCAAATCTGAGAATTAATCACATATTCAAGTGCAGACCCCATTGGCCCAATGGCCCTCCTTGTTGTCCAAAACAAACATTTAAAAACCCCAACCCCACATTTGCATAACTAGCCTAATACCTATTAAAACAAAGCTATATCAGACAGAGAGATCCCTCTCTGAGTCTTGGAGGGCTAGATCCAAGACTCGAAGTGGTTTTGATGTTGCCTCTGTGACTGCCTTACAGCCTTGGGCAAATTACAGAGCACTAACAGAACACAGGGTTCTCAGAGAGCTTCACACATCTATGGTTATCATAAGTAATAATAGGATCCATCTCATGATCAAATAAATTTGTCGTAAGCCACACTGCTTCACATAATTCCACACTCAATGCTATATACTATGCTTCTGCGATACTCGAGGCCACAGGGATTTGTTTCATGCTGCACCAGGAAACCATGGTCAACTTCAAGGTAAAACAACAATCGGATGTGCTCTTCGATCCATTGTACTCTTTTCTCAATCTGTATCAACATATTCATGTAAAATCAAGTTCACACTAGAGGCATATCTCAGGCCATATCCAACTGTGCCTCGTATATATCTCAATACATGCTTTACTACTATCCGGTGAGTCTGCCTCAGCTGACTCATGGATTTCCTAAGCACATTCGTTGCATAGCCTATCTTAGGTCTAGTGTTAACCTGATACATCAATGATCCAATCAGTTGTTGGTACACATGTGGATCAATCTCCTCTGAATCATCATCATTTATTCTTTGGTAAAATCTATCACCATCAATGTAGATATGGAATTTTATTCCGTCTTACTGAACTTCTTTTAATATTTACATTGTATATTTTCCTTGATTTAGGAAAATTCTCATTGGTCCTTGGTCATACTTCTTGTCCCAAGAAGTAATGCATCATACCCAAATCCTTCATCTCGAAATCATAAATTGAGGCTTGCTTGTATTCAAAAACACGAGTTCCTGAATAAGTCATCAAAATCAGGCTCTCGTCACCAATATTGTAATAGTATAGGTTTGGATCAACAATACTCTTGTTGAAACTCCAAACTCATCAAGAATCAATCTATCTGATGTAGTTTCAAACTCATGGATGGTAGAACATATGAGAGTGCATCGGGATACTGGATCAATATGTCTCATCATAGTTCACTCTCTCTCTGCTTGTGAGAACCCTCTGACTACAAGTCTCATTTTATTTTTCTCGATACTTCCACCAGTTGCATGTCTTTCTTCTTCTTGAAGAGTTTGTCAAGCCCAAACAAGCCTTTTATGGCCTACTGCAAAGTTCCTAGGAATATCAACTGGAACAACTGTATCAATGTCTATCTGCCTATAGACTATTGAAGAGGAAGAAGATAATTCATTTATTCCTTAATTGGTTTGAATCCTTCGGATTCAAGTGACTCCCTCTGAAGTTTGATGGATAAGCATCTTCCTTTGTTTTTAACCTTCCTGGAACAAGAAAACAAACGAAAGGAAACAAGACAATAATATCTCCTAGTGGAGATTCATGAGTACATCTCTAGAATCAAAAAAATTTAAGGATTGTTGTCACAGCTACAACACCTACTTGTAATGTAGCAACCTTAGAAATGTAGGTTATAGTCATGATAAATAAAACTATCAAATCTGAAGTCTTTACCTCTAGTGTGTTTTTCTTCTGAATGAACTGAGACTTCTCTGGGTCCATGGTTTGCACCAAGGGTTCCTTCCCCCTGCAAATATCCTTATGACAATGATGCAATATATATATATACATACACAAGTGCATACCTGAGAGTGTACACCAATGTAGGTTCTTCTTGTTTGTCAATGTTATGATGATCAATGACGTTCCTTGCTTGTTTTCCTTGTAGCCATTTATACCACACAAGTCTCTAACAAAGTTTGCATCAACCTTTACAAGGTCGTGTCCATTGTTGAATTTTAACAAAATTCCAAACACATTGTTGTAGCTATCCTTGTACCTCTTGCTACTACTCAACATTGTTACAACTTGACTTTAGATATGTATTTAAGGGGTTTCAATCTAGTCTGTAATCAACATCTTCAATGTACGTGGGCAAGTCATCAACATCCTTCTATGTTTGCTGGAATATAAACCAGCACCATCACTAAACACTTGCATCAATAAATGACATCAAAGGGTGGAATACTGTAGCAATAGCACATCATAGATATACCTCAAAAATTTGACTTGTCCATAGGTATTTGTGTTTCAGTAAGTTCATTGGTTCACTCTTTTCATCAATATCTTCAAGCGATTATAATTTCCTGTGGAGGGAATTTCAAGGGTAGATGGAACATCATAAGAAAGAGACATCACTTAATAAAATCAATCAATTTAGAATTTATTCATTCTTGAGACAACACTAATAAAATCCAAAGATAATATTTTTTATGCATGAACTTGTCAACCAAAGATTGCCTCAGAATATCAATCTCCAACAATTTTACAAGCCTGCCAACTTCAAATTTCTGTAATGCCATTTGAGGATGGAATAAAGGAGCTTGAGATCAGTTTCGGATTATGCTTACTAGACAAGGGTAATGTCCCTACTACTGTCCAATAATTATGCCTTAATATAGGCTCTAAACTCGACCTTCCTTTCTCAGAAAACCACCATTGAGACTGCTTCAAAACTGATACAATTTTTACCTTTTGACAGCCTTAGAAACTTCAAAATTTAAACTTGGCATAGGTCTATGGTCGATCTTGTTCTCAAGCCTGTGGTTATCTTCAATATTTCTCTTAGGGTTTGATCCTTTAATTTTACCACATAAATTTAAGAAGATTCTGGCCCTTTCCTTCCAGGCCTTTTGTGTTAGTGCGACAACCTTAGAGTGTTAGAAAGTTAGGGTGTTAGCCTTATGGATCTATTGTTAGGGAATTTTTGTGGTATATTTAGGGGTTCGACCCTTCTCCTAGGATCCAACCTATACACCTTGGTTGTTGTTTGGAAGAAGTACCCCATACTCGGCCCTTCTCCTAGGCTTTGATCCTTTCCTTCACCACAGAACCTTTAGAAAGGGAGTCTGACCCTTTTCTTCTAGGGTCCGACAGCCTTATTTCTTGCCACATAAAACTCAGGGAGGTCCAACCTCAACCTTTACCATTAAAGGAGAGGTATGGCCCTTGCTTCTTTATGCTAGTGGTAAGTTATCCTCTCATGGCTACCTTTCTCTATTTTTTGTGGGGTCCAACCTCATTTATTTGCAATGGCAGCAAGGGTTTGGCAGTCTTTTAGGTGACTGTTGAAACAAACTTTATTTTTCCTAAAAAACTTAAACTAAAATAAATAAATAAATAAATTATTATGGAGTCGCCCTTGATTTTAAAAAAGGGGTCAAAATGTGAAAATCTTTTCAAGAGTTTCAGGTTTTGGGGTTCTGCTATTTACGTAGTTTGATATTTATCGACGATCCCAAAGTCTCGATACCAAAGTCACGAAAAGTAAATTTAAAAGAAATTAAATCGAGTTAATAACAATAATTAAAAATGTTTAACGATAATTTAAGCTTATCATATTTTCATTTTCGGGAATCTTAACTCAAACGACAGTACAAAATCCCGATGTGTAATTCATGAAATCTCTTTTAATCATGATTAATTAAATTTTAAACATACTTAATATATTGTTAATCAGTCGCATTTCGGGAAATCAAAGAATTATCACTCATCTCACCCAAACTAACCCAAAGCATGGAGTCCCGAAAGTATTGTTGGCAAATATTGAACAAGCAGCGAATGCGTGTTGATGGTTGTTGTCATCGATGGCAAGTTTGCAGACAGCGAATGGTTGTTGACATTGATGGATTTGTATCATTCAGATTGCAACAAGATCACGGTTCAATCGTAACCATTGAATCCAAGACGGATCTGGACTGTAGTTTACAGTCCTTGTCGGAGAGAGGATCTAAGCCGTCAGATCGGAAGCTAATACCCGTCAGCCGTCAGATCTGCAGAAGCTGTGAGGGAGATAAGCCATCGGGGATCGGGACTTTGAAATGTCCAACTCACTCGACAACGAAAACCCCGAAATCGCGATATGCGATTTCACGATTTGATCGCAGCCGTTAAAGCAAGCATGAGATATGGACCGTTGATTTTCTTCATCGGAGAATCGGGGATCGAGACTTTGAAATGTCCAATTCACTTGGCAATGAAAACCCCGAAATCGCGAAATGCGATTTCGCGATGTAATCACAGTCGTTGGATAAGAAGTGATATGGACCATTGATCACCGACTGTAGAATCCAGGTTGTGTCAGAGTTTCGAGGATCGGGATTTCAATATGCAAAGTACACAATGCAACGAAAACCCCGATTTCGCGATATGCGAAATTGCGATTGAACCTGAACTGTCATATCAACATGTGATCTAGACCGTTGATCCAACTCACAACAGCAGACCACGTCAGCTAGGGACACGTGGCACAACTAGGGAATGACAGGTGTCAGGCATATTCAACACTTCAGGCACATGTAAGTCACGAATCAAAGTGACACGTGGCAGGATCTAACACGTGTCAAACCACGTGTGACGTCAGCAGAGGCATCGGTCATAGTTACACGTGGCAGGATCTAACACACGTCAAACCACGTGTGACGTCAGTAGAGTAGCATCGCTTATCGGACTTTAAACATTAAAGTCACTTGATATCGAAGTCTCAACCGAAGGATCGGACCATTCATCCGAGGGGACAAAGGCCGAAGATCGGCACTTTGTTCATCTGGAAATCGGGATCTCTGCTGACAAGAGTTTTGTAGCCGAATCGCGATCCGCTAAACCCGGCGAGGGGCTGGTCGCAAAGACGCCAGTTGAATATACGCATGACCAGCTACCGAGATAAGGATGGTCACGAAAGCATATCACTGGACCGAGCCAAGCTTCAGGAGGGCCAGCGCATGAAAAGGAGCCACAGAATCGGAGAATCGCTGAACCGGAGGATCAGAATACCTAAATGTCAAACGGCGATGAGTGAAACTCATTTAGATTCGAATTTGGATCACATTGACTGAGGCTTGTTTTTCATCACACATTAACGCTTCACTTATGAATCAGTTAAGAGAAACAGACCAATGATGACAAATCTGTTAGCGTTTCAGTTGCCAAGACAGATGTCCCCGTATTACCCATTGGTTGGAAGCGGAACGCCAAGGAAGCAAGTATGTTGAAATGAGCGACTAAATTTGAGGGGATAACGTCTGAAGGGAAAAATGAGTAAAACAGTAAGAAAAGAAATGAGCAGAGGCATAGTAAGAAATGAATCAACGTGCAGAGGAGATGAAATGCAGAACAGAACCGTGCATCGACAAAATGTGATGCGAGCGTATTACGCTAAACAAACAAAGAAGAAAGAATTGCAGAACAATTGTTAAGATACATAGAAAGATTGGTAAGATTTGATTTAACTTTGTAGTTGTCTACCCATTATTTATACCATTTTAGGGAGGTTGAGGTGCTCGAGGACCTGCTGTCCCCGATGTTCAAGTGGGAAGCTTTAACACTGTGAATTTGTTGTTTCTATCTGGTTGCAAACTGAGAAACTAGGGTGGCAGGGTGGTTCTAGGGAGAACAAGTGCTCTTTGTCTATACAGTTTGAGCCTGTAATCCTCGGAAGTTGTTTCCAACTACTTCCATGTTGGAGCTTTTAGGAAGTTGGTGCTTCCCATCCGGTTCGAACATCTGTGGAGTTGGTGCTTCCTTCAGTGGGTGCTAGAGAAACTAGAGAGTTGGTGCCTCAAACAAGTTGCGATTGTAAAACAAAGGTAGCAGCCTCCCATTGAGTTGGTGCTCACCAGTAAAATGATGTACAGAATTGAAAGACCGCTTCTATCATTTTGAAGAAGAAGATATTTCTTCCCTTTATGGGTTTCCTCATGAAAAATAAGGTTCAGATAAAATTTTATTTGTGACTGATGGTCTTTACTTCTATTGTCCATATGTTGTATGTATTGTTGATGACCACATGAAGAGATATTAGCAATGTTTAATAAGCATAAAATTGTTTGAAAGCTCACATACAACCATTCACCCCCTCATTGTTTTAGTATCAACAATTGGTATCAGCGTTCCTTTATTTAAAGGTAGATCTCTAAACTTAAAAATGACAACAAGGAAGGAACTTCAGCTCTAAGCCTCCCAGTATTTGAGAACAAATTTTGTCTCTGGAAAGATTGAATTAATCATCGGTATTCCTAAACATGTTCAACAGACCGGATATACAAAGTTTGTTAAAGAACATGCCAAGTTTAAGCTAGCTCGAATTATGAACAACACCTTGAATGGACCTTGTTGGAAATGAGCCGGTAAAAGTGATGCATCTAACTGCTAAAGAAATGTGGATAAACTTATTAACAAGAAGTGAAGGAAATGAGATAGGTGCGCCAAACTTCAAATACTGCATTTCGAAATTTTGAACAACGAAAGATAACGAATGAATATAGTTCAACAAAGTATTTTAGCATGTTCAAATACATATTTAGTAGATTGTTGATGACTCCATTCTTTTAGTTTAGAAGATCTAAAGATCTCACCGAGCAATTAACCTAAAGTTCTAATGAAGACAAATGATTCAAAATCATTCATTGATCAACTTCTTGGAACCCTAACTCCATATGAAATGAGAACCAACAAATATAAATCCACTACTAGAGAAGCATCTTTAAAGCACATATTTAATTCAGAATTTGATGACATTGAGGCGTAATTGGTGAGAAGAAGAAGAAGCAAGACTGAAAACATCATAAAGCCGTCCTCGTTAACCGGTGGTAAGATGGTTTTTCATCTAAGCGTCCCTCATCAGAAAACTAGCAACTAATGAAAAAGAAATACACAACACAAAGAAATATAATAAGAAGAAAAGCTATTGCAAATAATGACAATTCTGAAGACAATCATAGTGACTCATCGGGTGAAGATAAGGAAAATGAATTTGGTACCTATGGCAAAAGAGGATCATGATAATAAACGCACATAGATGATAATGAGGAAGAATCTGTGGTGGATTTGGAAGGAGGGTCAACGCAAAGTACTGGAAGAAATTGATAGACTCAGATCTAAAACAGAAAACTAAAAACAAAAGCAACAGCCAGTTTTGAAAAGACAATAAAGAACCCGGCGAAGATTTTGTTTCACGAAGTGAATTAACAGGTGCAAAGATGAAGACATATTGAAATGAATGAACTGCGAGCGGAAACCACGTGAATTTAAGAAGAAATAGTTAAAGACTTATGAAATGGAGAAATTCAAAGGACTGTATCATCAAAATCTTACAAGTATCAGAAGAATTAACTCATTCTAAACTGTAGCAAACGCAAAGCCGAAGTCGATTGTATGTAAGCGACCTGGCAGACCAGTCCAAGTAGTAATGTATCTGTCAAGTTTCACAACCCTAAACATTGACAAACAGTCACTCTGCAGAGACAAAGAAAGAAAAATCAGCCATCAAGATGAATGAAAGGAAAAACCCCAGAACAGGATTTGTAGACCAAAAACATCGCATGAAAGAAATCAATCTCCCTCAAAGTAAAGAATGCATTTTTCAAGGCGGCCAAAATTCCTTCTATGGCTATTGTTTTTCTGTTCTAATTTTGGATTAATAAAGCCAGGAAACGTTCTCTAAGATTTAGATATGAACAATCTAAATACTCAATGAATGACTATCTACCACAACAAATATTAAGATGTCATAACAACTGTCAGATGATGAATCATGTATTGACCGAAGAGCACAGAAATAATAACAACAAATTATGAGCATAACAATCGTTATGATCTTTATTCAGAGAACCAGAATGCTACATTTGTCATACTTATGGACATAAGTACAGAAAACTGTCATTTAACGAAATATAACCCAGATCAGAATCACACTGATGAAAATGTCAAAGTCTGTTGCAGTAGATGACAAGTGTGGACTAGAGCTATCAGCCCAAAATAAAAGGGATAGGAGTCCCTGGTATATTGAAAGTGGATGATCCAAACACATGACTGGAGACAGAAATAAGTTCCTAACTCTAAGTGATAACAGGGAACAAAATCTTCGAAAACACCAGGAAAGGTGAAGGCAAAGGAATTGTAAGCTTGAGTAACAGAAAAAGAAAAGCTCAAGATGTGCCTTTGCAGAGAATTTGAAACATAACCCGGTTTAGTGTCACTGTCCTATGTGACCGAGGGTGTGTAGTTGTTTTTACCTCTAAAGACTTCAAAATCAAATCTAGATTCAGGTAAGATATGTATAAGAACATAAAACAATGTCTAAGGTTGTTAAAAGAAGAAGAAAAGAAGAATGCAACTTAAGCAAGTATGATGAAAGTTGGTCATGGGTATTAGAGACGTAAACTAAATTTGATCACATAACCAAGCTCCAAATAGCACAAGATCTTCCGAAGATTATCAAAGCATATGAATTTGTCTGTAAGCCCTATCGATGAAGATTACCTCGCGACTCAATTCAAATCAAAAACTTTCCATCAACAGAAACACCTCTCCAGTTAGTACATGGATCTATGTGAATCATCAAGGAAAGAAGGTATAGGAAAAAGAAAATTACTTCATGTTGATTATTGATGATCATTCTAGACTAACATGGGTTTCATTTCTGAAAGAAAATCTGAAGCACTTGAAAAGTTCAAAGTGTTTTAGGCTTTGACCGAGAATCAAACGGGAAAAGGTTAAAGGTGGCATCTGATATAGAAACCGTATTTGGAAACTTCAAAAATTCCAGGATAAAATAATCAAAAGATAGTACATCAATTCAAAGACTCCACAGCAAAATGGAGTTGTTGAGGTAGAATAGGCTTTCCAAGATGAAGAATGGCAAGATCAATGATGAATGAAAAGAATATACCTCAGACATATTATGGAAGAAATTCACACAGTTGTTCATATCCTTAACAAAGCTCATCTCAGGCCACATATGATAAGACCCTTTATGAACTTTATTTCAATATCCGCCTAATCAAACATTTTAAAGTTTTCGAGCAATAATGTTATATCAAGAACAATGATGAAAATATTGGCAAATATGATGACAGGGTTGATGAAGGTATTTTCTTGGGTTGCTACAAACAGTAAAGGGTACAGATACATAATAAAAGACTGCATAAACTAGTTGACTGTATAGCTGTAAAAGTTGATGAAGAAATTCCAGTCGAAATATAAGCAAAGTTGATGAACCAAGAACAAAAGATACAATTTGAAGATGCATATGAAACAGGACGAAGGATCAGAAGAGAAGAGTCTGGATTAGATAAAGATGTGAACATTCAAACTGATACAAGTCAACAGAAAGAAGCAAAATTCCTCCTCAGAATTATCAGAAAGAATCATCCCTCGAAACCAGATAATGGGGAATATAAATGAAGGAGTTCAAACAAAAAGGAAACCGACATGACCTGCAATCTCATGTTGCTTTTTATCTATGACCGAACCTAAATCTTTGAGGAAGCTAGTCAGTAAGAAGATTGGATTAGAGAAATGAATGAAGAGCTGATCAGATTGAGAATCAATACTTGGGAGCTTGTCCCTAGACCCCGAAATAAGAATGTAATAGGTCCCAAATGGGTATTCAAGAATAAAATGAATGAAAAAGGACAAGTTTGTTAGAAACAAAGCCAGATTGGTCTATAAGGGATATGCACAAGGGGAAGGTCAGGGACTTTGATGAAACTTTGCACCAGTGGCAAGATTAGAAGCCATCAGAATGTTTTCGCTTATTCTTTGTCATGCAGAACTCACAAAGTTTATCGATGGATGTTAAGTCGGTTCATTAATGGAGATCTAGAGGAAGAAGTGCTATATGGAACAACCCCGGCGATTCCCATTGACAGACAATCCTAATTATGTTTGTAGGTCAAGAAGGGCCTTATACGGACCAAAACAGGCAACTGTTCTTGTTTGGTAATACGTAGGACCGGGACAAATTTTCTGCAAGAAAAAGGGTTCATGAAAGGTAATCGCTGATGCGAACCCGCATTAAGACCTAAGGTGATGATTTACTACTAGCTCTTGGTTTATGTAGATGATATTATTTTATCGCATCATGAATCATCTGTCCGGTTTTCTAACCTATGCAAAACAGACGAAACGCCATAGGTCCAATTCTTTCTTAGGTTTGCTGCAAAACAAAGCTCTGCAGGGAATTTTATTTCAAGAAAATATTTGAAAGAGATATTGAAGAAATTCCCCGTGATGGAAGATTCCTCTACAGCCAAGATATATTCCGCTGGTGGTTGGTTGTAATGAGCAAAGATGATATCTCACCGATGTTGATCATATATCGCTCAATCGATAAGGCCAGACATCACAAAGATCTCATCCCCGGATACAATGCAGTAAGCTGTTGAATGGTAGACGTTTTGGTCTCTCCTAAACAAACTCACTTTGGTACCGTTAAAAAGAATATCCAAATATCTGAGCGAAACAATAACATACGACCGTATCCTAGAAATCAGAATTTCCAGTTAAATTCCTATTCAGATGCAGACTGGACAAACTATTTTGATGAGAGAAAGAGCAACTGAGGAGCATTTTTTTTGGTTGACTCATTAGTTGCATGGATTGGTAAGAAGCAAGGATCTATTTTATTATCCACTACAGAGGCGTATCACATTGTTGTTGCTACTTACTGCACACAAATTTTATGGATGATACAAACTCTTGCAGATCTGAAGGTAACTTTCACACTCCATCCTATTCCAATTCATTGTGATAACACAAGTGCTATTAGCGTCTCCAAGAATCCCTCGTTCTTCATTCCAAGACTAAGCATATTCCAATCAAGTATAATTTTCTCCGAGAACAAGTTACAAACAGAATTGTTCAAATGAACTATATCTTCCAAAGAACAGATTGTTGATATCTTCACTAAAACCATTAGCGAACCTTTGATATCTTCGGCCACAAGTTAGTTATAAACTCTTTGTGTCTAATATGTGCACCTGGTCATGGGGAGTGTTTATTGAATATCTGGTGATTTTTCTAAATGCTTATAGATGATAGGGAGTATGTTATGCAACAAGATCGCTGGATGAATGTTTCTTCCTTTGTCATTGATGTCAAAGGGGGAGAAAGGAGTCGAAGTTCAAATGTTTCAAATGCAGAGGAGAGTCTGAACGGACGAATGCAGAGGAGAGTCTCAACAATGTTCCAACGAGAGCTGAATTAATGGCATGTGTCGCCACCAATGCCAAGGGGAGATTGTTGGCAAATACGAACAAGCAGCTTAACGTTGTTGATGTATTGTTGTCATTGATGGCAAGTTTACAGACAGCGAATGGTTGTTGACATTGATGGATTTGTATCAGTAAGATTGCAACAAGATCACAGTTCAATTGTAACCATTGAATCCAAAACGGATCTAGACCATAGTTTACAGTCCTTGTAGGAGAGAGGATATGAGCCGTCAGATCAGCCACACCACAAGCCACATCAGATCCGGCAGAAGCCGGGTGAGGGAGATAAGCCATCGGGATCGACTTTGAAATGTCCAACTCACCGACAAACGAAAACCTCAAATTGTGATATGTGATTTCACCATTTGATCGCTACCGTTAAAGCAAGTAATGAGATATGGACCGCTGGATTTTCTCTATCGGAGAATCAGACTTGACCTTGAAACGTCCAATTCAATTTGAAATGAAAGTGAACCCCAAAATCACAAATGCTATTTCATACCGCCATGTAATCACAGTCGTTGGATAAGAAGTGATCTGGACCGCTGATCACAGACCGTAGAACGCTAAAGTTGTGTCGGGTTTCGGATCGGGATTTCAATATGCAAAGTACAAAATGCAACGAAAACCTCGGGATTACATGCGCATATCGCGATTGAACCTGAACCGTCAGATCAACATGTGATTCAGACCATTGATCCAACTCACGACAGGGATCCTCACATCAAGCAATACATGGTACAGCCGGTCGATGCGTCGCGCATTCAACACTTCGTGTAAAATGTAAGTCACGAATCAGAGAGCGGACACGGCAGGATCTAACACGTGTCAAACCAATGCGGTGATCGCCAGCAGAGGTATCGCTGGATTTACCTTTGAAATGACAAAGTCACTTGATATCAAAGTCTCAAATTCCTGGGCGGACTGGACCGGTCTATCCAGGGAATAAAGTCGATCAGCACCGCCGGTATTTGTTCATCAAACGGATCCCGCTGACAAAGAGTTTGCGCAATCACGATCCGTGAAACCCCGATGAGTGGGGCCGACTGAGGTCGGCGGCATGGCAATATTTGCGCGTGGAGCCGCAATTGTCGAGATAAATATGTGGTCACTTCGAGTGATGGTCACGCTGACCGGTAGAGCTGCTCTGTGAGGGCTACGTATGAAAGGAGCCATTGGGAATCGGAGAATCGCGAGTCCGGAGGACTTGTGAATTTCTGACATCGCGAAATGTCAAAATCGGGATGAGAGGAACTGATTAGATCCGGAACTCCATCGCAACATTGATCGAGGGTTGTTGTTCTTCCTCACACATTAACGCTTCAGTTGGCGAACGAATCAGCGATACGTTCCGGTTACGCTTCAGCCGCCAAGACAATGTCCAGGCTACCACGGCATGGAACGTCATGAAGGCGGCAAAAGAAAATGTGGACTCTAATTTGAGGTCGCTCAAGGGTACCGAGTAAATAAAGTGAAAAGAAAATGAGCAGTAGGCATGTCGTTAAACAAAGCAAATGTGCAGAGCGAGATGAAATGCAGAATAGAAGAGTAGAATGACAGAAAAGGTGATGCAAAGCAGACATGCTAAACAAACAAAAGAAGAAAGCAAGAACCGCAATTTGTTGAAGATCAGAGACAGAGAAAGATTGGTAAGACTTGGATTTATCTAATTAGTTGTCTTAGTATTCATTATTTATACTATTTTAGGGAGGTTGGGAGGTACTCAAGAGGACTGTTGTCCTCAAAGATTCAATTTGGTTCTTGAACACAAGGAGTTGAATCTTCCATCTGGTTTCAGCCAAAAAAACCAAGGTGGTAGGGTGGTGCTAGGGAGAACAAGTGTTCTTTATTAGCGCGTGCCGGAGTCGTAACCTGAAGTTGGTGCTTCTCCTCACATCCGAAGTTGGTGTTGAGCTTTCGGTAAAAGCTGGTGCTCTCATCTAGTTGGTGCTGGAACATCTAGGGAGTTGGTGCTTCCTTTTAGTGGGTGTTAGAGAAACTAGTGAGTTGGTGCTCTCAATAATTTGTTTCTTGTAAAATAGAGGTAGTAGTTCAGCCTCACATTGAGTTGGTGCTCAATTGTAAATGATGTACAGAACTGAAAAAGACTACCTATCATTTCGAAGAAGAAGAGGTTTTCTCCCTTTATGGGTTTCCTCGTGAAAATATGTCTCTGTGTGTACTTTATGTGTGACTGATGGTCTTTACTTTTATTGTCCATATGTTGTATATTGTTGATGACCATATGAAGAGAGATTAACAATTTTTAATAAGTATAAAATTGTTTAAGCTCACATACAACTGATTCACCCCCCCTCTCAGTTGTTTTAGTATTTCCAACAAGTATTAAGTGCTTAAGTGAGATTAACTTAACATCAAAACAAAGGTTAACGATATAAATTGGTTTTTCGCATTTTCGCTTTTCGGGATTTTTCACGGACATTTCATTCGAACTCCCGGTTTCGAATCACTGATATTTGGCAGCATTTATTATAGATTAATGAAATATCTTATAGTGTAAGCCGTGTATCTCCAGTTGTACTCTCCTCATTAAGGCGAATGAATTTATCGCTCTTAGAAGCACAATCTAATTAAGGAAGGTTGAAAGCGAATAAAGGTTTCTAATTCAAATTCCTTTCTCACTTTTAGAAAATTAGCAAGTTGTATCAACTTATGCCTTATTTTCTGTAACAGCTACTCACTTTTTATCATAGGTATCATGGTACCCAGGAAAATGCATAAAAAGATTGATGACACCAGTGAAATCTCAAATCCGAACTCGAATGTTCTATCTGATACCACACCACATGTTTTGGATTCAGTCAGGTCCTAGATGCAGATTTTTGAAGTCTTGGAGCATGAGGTTAGGAATTGCCCAAACGATTTTGAAAATGAAAGTACTGATAAGACTGAAAATAAACTCAGAGATATAGCAGAGGGCGAGCTCCATAAAATAGATACACGGATGAAGCTCATGCCATACAATGACATGATAAACTGGGCTCTGATGAACACCGATGTGCAGACTAGGAACATCACGAACCATAAAAAGGTCGTCGTCGGGTCATTCAAGCCAGAACACATTCAAGTAATGTACAATATATCCCCTATTTCTAAATATATTTATAATTCCTAATTCGTAGAAGAGTTTCAATGAAAGGAGTGTACAGAATTTGACCAAACCTGTCCAGATATAATAAAAGGATGGTGGGGAATTCCAACAAAATTTAGAGCTGATAACCATGGCATTTATGCCACAACATCATTAAATGAATATATAGTTTATATAGAAATGATGTTATGTAGACTATTTAGGAGGAAAATCCCTACCCATTTCCTGGAGGAATGGGTGCCAATTATACACGAGGTAGTCGAGGGTTACACTTTCAACTGGGGTAAGATTCTACCAGATAACCTAACCAAGGAGATTGTTGAGTACCAAATGGAAAAGTCAAAAGGCCAACCAACGTCTTTTTATATGGCAGCGTATGTCATGGACGCTATCTGCTATATGACCCCTTTCCCATTGATGAATTCGAGATGGAATCCAACCTGTGCAGAACCCATCCATTTCTATCACTCTCAACTATGGGAAGAAAAAGAAAAAGATTTCTTTTACGAAATATGTCACTATGTAGTGATTCTTGTACACCAAATATTGTATGGATACCCACCCCCTCATATTTTGGAGCAAATCATGTGAAACCTCAAGACAGTTGTAGATTGGTTTATCGAAGATAATTTCTCTTATGTTAGAGTCTTCGGATGTTCAATTCCCCCTCATGCTCTCCCAAAATTTCTCCCTGACAGACTGATGTGCAGAGAAGTAGCTTATCAAATAATAACAAGAGGCATTGGAAAAGAGTTAAAAGAAATCTAGAATAAATTCTCGCCAGTTTTTCCTGTACATATTGGGAGGTTTTCACTGCTAAATTTTGGCCATTCCAAGGTAGAAGTTGTAAAACTTGAAGACATTAAACTGGTATATGTTGAAATCAGAAGGCATGATCCATATCAAATTGTGGGAAATCATCTAGCTCATTGCAATATGAAAACGTATGAGCATGAAGACTCCCCCTGTGATGACATATTTAAAGGAGCCAGAGCCTATGAGGAGATATTAGACAGAGGCCAGGCGTTACCCCTTGACCTACATGCCAGCTTTCTTGCTTTCCAGAAGCACAGACACGCTGGGTTTCCCAAGATACTTCAGGGAGAATCGACAACCCCTCCTTCAGAACAAGAAAGTATACCTCCAGGTTTTGAACTAAAGTCTTTGGATAAAAGGACTACAGAGGAAAACCCAAAGAATTTTGAAGTGCCTTCACAAAGATCAGAAAATTTGCAGACAAATCATCCAGGGTCTGAAACAGATTCCAAATCCGAGACACTTTTAAAGCCAAATCAAATGATTCCTCCTTTATAATCAAATATTCCTGTTGATATCCCCAAAACAACAGATGGAACACAACTCACTCAGTTAGGCAGCCCTATTACAGCATTGACTCCTTTACAGTAAACTTTTGGGATTCCCCATATTGAAGTTATGTATATAAGCAATCTTACCCCAATCTCTATTGAAGAAATACCTTCCTTGGGCTTCTTTTTCAGTAAGAAGAGGAAAGTTGTAGTGAAACAAGAAATGCACCCGAAAGAAGGTACAATGGTAAAAAAGCACAGGGTACTTGTTGATGGACAAAATCTAGAGGATGAGGATTTTTCTACAGAGGTAGCAGACTCTTTAGGAGCTTTCACAACGACCAATTTGTTTTCAGTTGATAACTTGAAAGCAAGGCTTAAGAAAATGAATCAAATGATAGCCCAGTTGCAAAGACAAATAAGGAACACAGAGAAAAATATTAGATATGAGATAAATAAAGGACTAGAACTGGCCAGAGCTGCTGACAAACAGGAGATTCAACTACTAAAGTCTAGTTTATATGAGATGTGTAAGAAGATGCAAGCCAGTCAAGGGAAAGTCATCAAGCAAGAGGAATTAGTAAAGCAGTTGCAAGATAAATTGAGTTCTAATGAAAGCCAGGTGGTAAATATAATAATATTCAATGCCCAGGCCCTGGAAGTGCACTAGAAGCTAGAGGCAGAACAACAAAGCCTGTTTTCTAAAGTAGAGACCATTCAAAACCATTTTCGGGATGTAAGTCAATCATTGGAGAACATTGCTTTCAAAGAAAAAAAGGCTACAGCAGCCCGGGCCGCTTTCCAAAAGGAAGTCGTATTTTCGGCTAAAGAGGAGATACCAGTAACTCCTAAATTAACTATCGTTGAACAAATCATAGGCGATATCATGTTGAAGGTATGGGAGGCCAATAGATATGAAAGTAGGAAAATGGCCAAAGAGATAAAGGAAGAATGTGAAGAGACCTTTGATTTGTTAGATAAAAAAATTGCTAGACATTGGAAAGGGCGACTGCGCTGGACTACTTGGACAGATCAATGTTATAAGACATCAACTGAACCTAAAAGAAAGCTTAAATGAAGCTCAGGTCAAAATTTCACAGTTGATATAGGTCAATGTTGCACAAATGGACAAATGGTTGGTGAAGCCAAACTTACAGTTACAATCAGTAAAATTTGTGGATAAAAGGATCAAGGACATGTTGTTGAAAATTCAGAGGAAGTTGTATTTGTTTGAAGCAAAAGATGCATCAGAGCCTTGGCAAAGATTATCACATTTTATAAGGAGGTGTGTCGAGTGTTTTGATCCAAGCGAAGCAATTACTTCAAATAAATGATGAAATGATACATGTTTCTCGTTATACCGGTGTATGTAATAGTGGAACGGTTCAAGTCTTTATTTTTTGTAACCGTTAAATATCTAGGAGTAAGGAAAGTTCCAACCGTATAGGGTTGAGAACCTTTGTATAAATACAATTTCAAAAAACTTAGAGAAGGATTTTTTTTGGCCGATTGTAGCAGAGAAATTTCTCCTTTACTAGAATTAATACAAATGCAAACCAGAGATTCCATATTCCGTCAAACCTGAGTTATGTGTTCTTCTGTTTCTTCATTTTCAACATCATTTCTTATATATCTTTGATGAATGTTTAACTACAACTTAGTTCCACATATACTATGGTTATTTGTTATTTAGTCATCTAATTGTTTTACAAATTTTCCTATGTGTTTGTTATTAGCAGACACAAGACCTGTGAACTATTTAGATCACCATATTTTATGCTTCACTAAAAGTTTCTTGCCTAATTTCTTCTTCTGTTACAAAGTGACATTCTTACATGATTGATGCCTCACATTGTTTAAACAGATTTGTGTTTTCTTTCATCACATACATTATTTTCAATTTAACTCGGGAACAGGAAACGACCTCTGAAATTGTTACATTATTAATTCTAATTTGGGAACTTCTCTCATATAATCTAAAATAGAAACAACAAACCTTGAAAATCAAATAGCAGATCATCTAAACCTTATTTTTCTCCATGATTGTACCTGTTGCAAGAAAACCCAACATTGAACCCGGGCTCACATATCAGACCAACATTGCTTTAACATTGTTTAATACTATCTTAGAAACTGCCACCACCCGGGTTGAACTTGAGCGTTTATGGGTATCCATTGAAAAGGACATAAGCATCCAAGAATGTTTTGAATCTAGACGAAGACAACTCAAAAATCAGCCATAGCTTCTTTCCTAAAGAACTGTTTTTTCTTTTTATATATTTTAAACCCTCTTTACATTTTCAGATGCCTAGACTTTATACTTTAAATCCTTAAGTATAAACTCTGGAACAACATCTTTTTGGTGTCATTGTCAGGGAACGAAGAAACGAAGTTATTTTTCCCTGGGAAGAACGACATTAATAATTTATTTCTTTGATGGTGAACAAAGATTGAAATACTTTATAAGGATATTTTTATCTTTCACTTGGTGACTCCACGATTAATAAGTTGGATTTTAACCGAAAGAATCCAGACAGCAAGCAGACTTCGCCTATATTTGATCCAGAAAAAATTTTGAAATCAATAAGATACCTTAAATAGAATTTTTCATCGACAAGTAAGATTTATCAACCTAAATTTACACAGTCGAATACTAAGGATCTACTTGAAAATTCGAATGCCCCACTCCTTTGTGGAAAGTCACCCATTGATAGAATTGAAATCCTAGAGCTTGGTTTGGTCTTACCCGAATTTAAAGCCGAGACTTTTTCAACTGTTTCTTTTACCAATAAAGGTAAAATATCTATCTCAATTCCCGCCTTGATCGACGTTTCTTCACCTCCCGAAGTTCATTTTCCAATCTCTCAAAACTTAGAAGAATATATTGTTTACCTTGACTCGACTCTTATTGGTTCTCATGTATATTCTCCCTGTGAGTTTGAAGAAACCAGTCCCTATTTTCCAAGTCCCTCTTTTTCAATTTTATTGTCCCTTGATGATCATTTTCCCAAATCCATCTCTCCATGTCCAAGCACAACCGAAGGGTTACCACACCCCTTTAAAAATGCCCTTTATAATCTCCAAGTTTCATCTCCTAAATTTTCAATGGCTACGGCCAGAGTAGGTGGTGTCAGAGGTGCAGGAGGAGGAGCAGTCATTCATGGACCACCTCCACATGCTATAATTTTTGCTAAGGTAGCTGCTAGATATGCCCCTCTAGTTCTCCTATTTCCCCTCCATGATGTACATGAAAATTATATGAAAAATCTGTCGAAATTCATTGGGGAGGGAGACTTCACTGTTGTCGAACACATCAATTTCTTTGATCAATTTACCGACATCCTTGGTCTTGAACATGAAGACGTTTATTAGATATTCTTAGTTCAAACCTTTGAAGGATAGGTGAGAACCTGGTTCCGAGGTCTAACAGCAGGATCAATAGGATCATATGATGAGTTGGAAAAAAAAATTATCAGACAATGGGGAGAAAAGAAAGATCATCTATACTATCTAACCGAGTTTGGGGCTCTGAGAAAGAAAAATTCAAAATCATTTCTTGATTTTACCCAAAGGTTTAATAAATTGTATAATAAAATTCGAGCTGAGGTTAAACCTTCTCAACCTGCAACGAAAGTAACTTTTGTTCGGGTTTTCGATCCTGATTTTGCTCTGTTGTTGAGGGAAAGGAGATCTGTAGATATCACTAAAATGCAGGATGATGCCTTAGAAATTGAGTCAAACATTATGGCATCAGGAAAGTTAAAAACAAAATTTAAAATGGGAAATAAGGAAACCAGACGATACAGAGACCAAGGGGGACCCTCTGGATTTGGGATGTCTTCGGAAGACAAGATGAATGACATGGCGAGAATTATTAAAGAATTGTCAAATAATATCTCAAGAATGGAATTAGACCAATCAAAGAATGATCATTTCCCTAGAAAGGATTTCAGAAGGAATCCTAACCCTCAAACCCAACAAAGACAAATTAAGAATGAGGACCAAAAGATTCAAGCCCCCTTCAAAAATGAAAATTTTATAAAAGGAGAAGACATGCAAGATTTTGAGGAGTTAGAAGAAGACATAGGTAATCTTGGCGATCACTATTAACAACCTTATTTGACAAGACAAGATTATGAAAAATCCTTAAATACAAAATACAGATCTGAAAATAACAAGAACAACAATATCACAAAAGATTCATCTTATCAAGGAATCAATGATGATATAATGGTCGAACTCCTCCAGAAGTACGATCTAAGGCCTAGAAACAAGAATGTCACAACCACCCCAGTAAATAAAAATTTTCCAAAGGGGGAAACAGACGAGGTAGTTTTAAAAGATGTTGAAAAACAGGTTGTTAAAACCAAAACTTCCAACACACAATCTATCAAGACAAAGTCGGCATAAACACCAGTTAGCAACACAAGGAAAGTAGAGGTTCCTGTGGCTGAAATAAAAACCTCACAAAAAATTAAAAAAATAAACTAAAAAGAAAGGAATAGAAGCTCAAACCATAGAATTTGATAATACTACAGGAATTTGATTTTATTAATTTTGATAAAACGAAATTAATAAAATCAAAATCCCTATTCCTTTGGTCGAACTAGCAAAAAACCCTGCATACAGGAAACAAATTGATAAATTGATAAATTTTTCAGATACTAAAAGTCAGGTTGATGTTATAAACTTGGAAGACGATAAACCGAATATAATCTTTGGTCCACACTTTGAAGGTGCCAGAGATACCGTCACCCCTTTTTATATTACCTTAATTGTGCACGATAGTCTGCTTCACAACTGCATGTTAGATTCGGTAGCCTCTCACAACGTGATGCCCAAAGGTATTATGGATAGATTGGGTCTCGAAATCACTCGACCATACAGAGAATTATATTTGTTCGATTCGAGAAAAGTAAAATGTGTGGGAATGATAAAATATCTATTCGTTAATCTTGCTCAGGTTCCTGTGAAAAGATACCCCTAAATTATGGCATGTTGTTATCTAGGTCTTAGGGTGCTAATCTTGGAGTATCCCTTCAATTGGATATGACGTACGCCACAATCCCAATCTTCGGAGGAAATTTCACATGCTTATACAGAGAGACGAGGTTGGCGTTCACGGTAGGTTGGCATTCACGGTAAGTGATCCATTGAATCCAAAGAACTGCCCTGTTTATATTGTTGATCAGGAATTAGGAAATTGTATTCTATCTATTGATGATGATATTGATGTATGTATAGAAGAAAGTTGTATAGAAAAATAAAATTAAAAAGAAGAAAAAATAAATGAAGATGTATATAGTTCCAGAGTTTGGAAAATGTATTTTGATGGTGCTTCATCTTGTGAAGGAGCAGGAGCTGGAGTGTTGTTTGTGGCACCCAATGATGAGTTCATTATACCTTTTTCTTATAGATTACAGTGGGACATAGATTATACTAATAATGTATGTGAATATGAGGCTCTAGTCCTAGGATTAGAAGCTGTCAGAAAATTAAAAATTAAGAACTTAGAAGTCTACGGTGATGTTGAACTAATCATAAAACAAATTAATTGTCAATACTAGGCTAAGAACCCAAGGTTAAGATCTTATAGGAACATTCTTGGGATATGATTGAGAACTTTTTTTCTCATCATTTAATGTTCATTACATCCCTGGGACTGAAAATCAACAGGCTTATTCACTGGCTAAAGCAGCCTCAACCTTTGTGCCTCCAACAATTTTTAAACTTAAATACCATATAGAGATGAGGCACATACCTTCCATACCGAATAACATACAACATTGGCATGTTTTGGAGGATGATGAACAAATCAGGAAATTTTTAGAAATGGTAGATGATTTTGCCGAAACACATGTCGACCAAGAAAACTAGAATGATCTCGCTTAGATCATGTAGGAAGGGGACAATCCCCAAGAATTTCAAGATAATATTTCTAATCATCATATGCTTATTTTAAAAAATAATCAAATCCCCAAAGTCCTGATACTCTTAGAGAGTTTATTTAATCATGACGATATCCCTGTGAAGTCCACTTTACAGCCTCAACCAGAGGAGGTTGAAGATTTTGATATAGGTACCAAAGAAAATCCTAGGTTGGTGAAATCTCTCAAATCTTTCAGAACTTACGTACTACATTCGAATATCATTGCTTATGTGCCTACCCGTTCTATTAAAGATATACTGGTTCAACCTGACAGTGATGGAAGGAGAGGCAGATGGTTAGCCAAAATTCAAGAGTTCAATCTAGAAGTCAAACCAACTAAACTTATCAAAGGTCAAGGTTTGGATAAATTGTTGGCTGAATCAAATTTGAAAGCACTCGGAATAAATCATCTACAGGAGAACGAAGGGTTTTTAGAGATAGGTGAACTCGATGACATTGCGCCTACAACTGAAATTCTGGAAAAATTCTCTTCTTCAATTTGGTACCGCGATATTGCATCTTATTTACTGACCCTCCAGTGTCCCAGTGAACTAACACCATATAAATCTAGGACATTGAAATTACACGCTGTAAAATATTGTATTATAGATGGTCAATTGTATTGGAAAGATAAGATCCCTTGGGTTTCTTGCTGAGTTGCTTAGTAGAATCTGAAACAGAAAAGGTTATAAACAAATTTCATGAAGGAGTGTGTGGAGGACACCATGTTTGGAGAGTAACAACTTACAAAATCCTAAGAGATGGGTATTACTAGCTGAAATTATTCACTGATGTAAATACTAAAGTCTGAACTTGTAATCCTTGTCAGTTGTTTATAGGCAACCAGAAGGTCTCATCATTACCTTTAGTGGCAATTAAAATTGACGCTCCATTTCAAAAATGGGGTCTTGATTTTATTGGAGAAATTCATCCACACTTGAGTTCTCAACACAAATGGATTCTTACCGCAATAGGTTATTTCACTAAATGGGTGGAAGTTATTCCTACGTGAAACGCAACTGACGCAGTAGTGATCAACTTTCTAGAGGAAAATTTCCTATCAAGATTTGGCTATCCCCGAAAAATAGTGACTGATAATGCTCAGGGCTTCAAGTCCATGGCCATGATAATATTTTGCCAAAACTATAATATTGTGCTAGGACACTCCACGGCCTATTATCCATAGGGAAATGGGTTAGCTAAGTCATCTAACAAAATCCTGATCACTATAATTAAGAAAGTACTGACCGCAAATAAGAAATCATGGCATGTGCATTTAAAGTATGCTTTGTGGGCTAACAGGATAGGCACAAAACGGTCAATCGGAATGTCTCCATTTCAAATGGTATATGGTATCGATGTCATTTTACCAATAAATCTAGCGTCGCTGGTAATGAAACTCTGGCAAGACTCAAACGAAGATCCAAATGACATTACCAAGAGGATAAACCAACTAATTGAAGTTCAACAAAATAGGGCCGAAGTAGATGAAAAACCACAGAGGTATCAAGATAATATGAAAGTCTTATTTGACCAAAAAGCTAAAGACAAATAATTCATCCCTGGTGATTTGGTCCTAAAATGGGAAGCCAGGAAGGAAGATGCTAGTAAACATGATAATTTTGATCAGATATGGTGTGGCCCATACAAAATTACAACCTCTGAGGGAAAGAATGTGTTTCTATTAGAAAAACTTGACGGAAAGATTCTTACTACCCCTATCAACGGGCGATACCTTAATCATTTTATGCAATAATATGTTTCTGAACTCTCATTGTACATACCAGTTTGTTTTCATGTTTTGTTTATAGTTATCTTTCTTTCGGTAAGTCTTTATTTTTTTTTACTGTAAATATAAAAGGTCGGTTTAAAACAAAAATAAAAATATATATATACAAAATAGGTGAAAATTTGCAATAAGAAGGTTTCCAATCTACTAGAGTTCCTGATAGCTATCATGATTATCTTATTGCATGAGACTTGCTAATAAGCCAAGAGACTAGAAAAATAAAAAAGGTGGCATGCATGGATACTCACATTAAATGTCTCCTGGAAAAGGTAATGGAATAATTGTCTATTTGGCTAGAAGTATAAAAAATACTGAGGTATGAATTTCTATCTTAAAAACTCAGGTTAAAATATCCCAAGAGATGTAAATGAGTAAGATAGTAATCTCATGTTTACTAAATATTAACACTAAAATTTTAATCAGAGAAACGAAAAGCACCTTTTAAAAAAATAAGATATATATAAGAAAAATAAGCAATAAAGAGAATGTAAGGAAAAGTTCTAAGTTGAATAAGAAGCTTGATGAGAGTAAGTGTACCCACAATAGAATATCTAAAACCCCTTGATTTTCCCTTGTCTATGATCAATCTTTATCCTCACCTGGCCCTTGATATCTTCCCATAAGCTTGATAAGAGAAGAAAGGTCTCACCTTAACTTTGGAAACTCACAAACTAACCTTCAAAACGAGAACAGGTAGAAATTTTATAATTCCTCTAATTTTAGCTTAACCGGAAGTATGTCTAGGCTAATCCTAGCTCTCTTAGTCTTTCTAACATGAATAAACTGATTGGTTTCTCTAAAGGAAAATCCCTGAAAAATATAATAAGAATTCCCCTTAAGAATCTTCGTGAAGCCAAAGATGTTTGAAGGTCAGGAGAGGATTAGTCCAGAGCAATTAAAGTGAGTTAATAGACCTCTATTGTTAAATTATAAACAAATATTTTCTCGGGTATATTGAATACCGATTGATTACCCCCACTTCATTTAAAAAAAAAAGAGACAAAAGGTGAAAGGAAATTCATTTAAATGATTTCCCCCATCTAGTCCAAAGATATGATGAAAGGAAATTCATTATATGATTGCCCTCATCTCAGCATTTAAATGCTAAAATATTAATTGAAGTGGTGAAAGGAAATTCAATGTGGGAATATGATAACTTCATCGGGGTACTGAACAGACTCGTTGGCAGTGAAGTAATGTCTACATATCTGATAGGTTGTTATACATGAATTACAAGATTCTTTTGTAACTACTTCTCTTTTCAGCTAGAACTGACTCCATTCACCCAATGAAGGCACTCAATCTACATGTTCTTCTTGTCCCACAAGGAGACGAGATCCCTAGATGGAGCCTATGTTGAAACAAACTTTATTTTTCCTATAAACCTTAAACTAAAATAAACATTTTTTATTATGGAGCCACCCCTGATTTTAAAAAAGGGGTCAAAATGTGAAAATCTTTTCAAGAGTTTCGGGTTTCGAGGTTCTGCTATTTACGCAATTTGATATTTAACCATGACTCCAAGTCCCGAAACCGAAGTCATGAAAAGTAAATTTAAAATAAATTAAACTGAGTTGATAACAATAATAAAAAATGTTTAACAGTAATTTAAGCTTATCGTATTTTCGTTTTTGGGAATCTCAACTCAAACGACAGTTCAAAATCTCGATGTGTAATTCACGAAATCTCTTTTAATCATGATTAATTAAAATTTAAACATACTTAATATATTGTTAATCAGTCGCATTTCGGGAAATCGGAGAATTATCACTCATCTCACCCAAAATAACCCGAAGCATGGAGTCCCGAAAGTATTAAGTGCTTAAGTGTGATTAACTTAACATCAAAACAAAGGTTAACGATATAAATTGGTTTTTCGCATTTTTGCTTTTCGGGATTTTTCAAAGACATTTCATTCGAACTCCCGGTTTCGAATCGTCGATATTTGACAACATTTATTATAGATTAATGAAATATCTTATAGTGTAAGACATGTATCTCTAGTTGTACTCTCCTCATTAAGGCGAATGAATTTATCGCCCGTATAAGAACAATCTAATTAAGGCAGGCTGAAGGCGAATAAAGGTTTCTAATTCAAATTCCTTTCTCACTTTCATAAAATTAGCAAGTTGTATCTGAGAAAACTTACACCTTCTTTTCTATAATAGCTACTCGCTTTTTATCAGAGGTATCATGGCACCCAAGAAAATGCAGAAAAAGAGTGATGACGTCGGTGAAAGCTCAAATCCGAACTCGGATATTCTATCTAATACCACACCACATGTTGTGGATTCGGTCAGGTCCTGGATGCATATTTTTTAAGTCTTGGAGCATGAGGTTAGGAATTTCCCAGACGATTTTGGAAACGAAAGCACTGATAAGACTGAAAATAAACTCATAGATATAGTAGAGGTCGATCTCCATAAAATAGCTACACGACCAAAGCTCATGCGATATAGTGACATGATAAACTGGGCTTTGATGAACATCGATGTGCAGACCAAGAGCATCACGAACCATCAAAAGGTTGTTGTCGTCTCATTCAGGCCAGAACACATTCAAGTAATGTGTAAGCTATCCCCTGTTTCTAAATATATTTATAATGTTGAATTCGTAGAAGAGTTTCAACGAAAGGAATGTACAGAATTTGACTAAACCTATCCAGATATAATCAAAGGATGGTGGGGAATTCCAACAAAATTTAGAGATAATACCCATGGCGTTTATTCCACGGCATCGTTAAATGAATATATAGTTTATATAGCAATGATGTTATGTAGACTATTTGGGAGGAAAATCCCTACCCATTTCCCCGCGAAATGGGTGCCAATTATAAACGAGGTAGTCGAGGGTTACACTTTCAACTGGGATAAGATTATATCAGATAACCTAACCAAGGAGATTGTTGAGTACCAAATGGAAAAGTCAAAAGGCCAACCAACGTATTTTTATATGGCAGTGTATGTCATGGATGTTATCTTCTATATGACCCCTTTCCCATTGATGAATTGGATTTGGAATCCAACCTGTGCAGAACCCATCCATTTCTATCACTCTCAACTATGGGAAGAAAAAGAAAAAGATTTTTTTTATGAAATATGTCACTATGTAGTGATTCCTGTACACCAAATATTGTATGGATACCCACCCCCTCGGATTTCGGAAAAAATCATGGGAAACCTCAAGACAGTTGCAGATTAGTTTATCGAAGAGAATTTATCTTATGTCAATGTCTTCAGATGTTCAATTCCCCCTCATTCTCTCCAAAAAATTCTCCTTGACAGACAGGTGTGCAGAGAAGTATCTTATTAAACAATAACAGGAGGCAATGGAAAAGAGTTAAAAGCAGTCCAGAAGAAATTCTAGCCAGTTTTTCCTGTACAGATTGGGAGGTTTTCACTGCTAAATTTTGGCCATTCCAAGGTAGAAGATGCAGTACTTGAAGACATTAAACTGGTATATGTTGAAATCAGAAGGCATGATCCATATCAAATTGTGGGAAATCATCTAGCTCATTGAAATATGAAAACATATGAGCATGAAGACTCCCCCCATGACGACATATTTAAAGGAGTCAAAGCCTATGAGGAGATATTAGAGTCCAGGTGTTCCCCCTGACCTACAGGCCATCTTTCTTTCTTTCCAGAAGCACAGACGATATGGGTTTCCCAAGATAATTTAGGGAGAATCGAAAACCCCTCCTTCAGAAAAAAGAAAGTATACCTCCAGGTTTTGAACTAAAGTCTTTGGATAAAAGGACTACAGAGGAAAACCCAAATAATTCTGAAGTGCCTTCACAAAGATTAGGAACTTCGCAGACAGAGAATCCAGGGTATGAAATAGATTCCAAATCCAAGATGCCTTTAAACCCAAATCAAATTATTCCTCCTTTATCTTCAACTATTCCTGCCGATATCCCCAAAACAACAGAAAGAACACAACTCACGGAGTTAGGCAGCCCTATTACAACATTGACTCCTTTATAGTCAATTTTTGGGACTCCCCATCTTGAAGTTATGTATATAAGCGATCTTACCCCAATCTCTATTGAAGAAATACCCTCCTCGAACTTCTTTTTCAGTAGGAAGAGGAAAGTTGTAGTGAAACAACAAATGCACCCGAAAGAAGGTACAATGGTAAAAAAGCACAGGGTACTTGTTGATGGACAAAATCTAGAGGACTGGGATTTTTCTACAGAGGTAGCAGGCTCTTTAGGAACTTTCGCAACAGCCAATTTGTTTTCAGTTGATAACTTGAAAGCAAGGCTTAAGCAAAGGAATCAAATGATAGCCCAATTGCAAAGCCAAATAAAGAACACAGAAAAATATTAGAGACAAGATAAGTAAAGGACTGGAATAGGCCAGAGCTGTTGACAAAAAGGAGATTCAACTACTCAAGTCTAGTTTAGATGAGATGTGTAAGATGATGCAAGACAGTCAAGGGAAATTCATTGAGCAAGAGGAATTAGTAAAGCAGTTGCAAGATGAATTGAGTTCTACTGAAATCCAGGTGGTAAATATAATGATATTCCAAGCCCAGGCACTGGAAGTGCACCAGAAGCTAGAGGCAGAACAACAAATCTTGTTTTCTAAAGTAGAGATCATTCAAAACCATTTTTTGGATGTAAGTCAAACATTGGAGAACATTGTTTTCAAAGAAAAAGAGGCTACAGTAGCCCGAGCCTCTTTCCAAAAGGAAGTCATATTTTCGGCTAAAGAGGAGGTACCAGTAACTCCTAAATTAATTATCGCTGAACAAATCAGAGGTGATATCATGTTGAAGGTATGGGAGGCCAATATATCTAAAAATAGGAAAATGGCCAAAGAGATAAAGGAAGAATTTGAAGAGACTTTAGATTTGTTAGATAAAAAATTGCTAGACATTGGAAAGGGCCACTGCCCTGGACTACTTGGATAGATCAATGTTATAAGACATCAATTGAACCTAAAAGAAAGCTTACATGAAGCTCAGGTCGAAATTTCACAGTTGATACAGGTCAATGTTGCACAAATGGACAAATGGTTAGTGAGACCAAACTTACAGTTACAATCAGTAAAATTTGAGGATAAAAGGATCGAGGACAGGTTGTCGGAAATTCAGAGGAAGTTGTATCTATTTGAAGCAAAAGATGCGTCAGAGCCTTCGCAAATATTAGCACAGTTTATAAGGAGGTGTGTCGAGTGTTTTTAGCCAAGCGAAGGAATTACTTAAAAGAAATGATGAAACGATACATGCTACCCATTATACCGGTGTATCTAGGAAGATAGGAAAGAAACCATTGGAAGGGTTCAATTCTTTATTTTTTGTAACTGTTAAATATCTAGGAGTAAGGAAAGTTCCAACTGTCTAGGGTTGAGAACCTTTGTATAAATATAATTTCAAAAGACTTAGAGAAGGATTTTTTTTGGTCGATTGTAGCAGAGAAATTTCTCCTTTACCAAAATTAATACAAATGTTGTAATATACCATATATAAAACGTATGCAGAACAGAAATAAAATGATAGAAATGGCAGAATAACAACAATATAACCAGAATAATCACCACAATAACACTAAAATGATATAAGAATAACAATAGAAATAGCACTTTGATTATGAGAGCAATGTTCATGGGTCTCTTCAAGGGGGAAACCTCCAGTCGAGCAGAACTCTATTACAATAATCTCCAAGATAGAGTTCTCATACCCTTGACTCCTATTTATACTAAATATGTCTATCAAAAGAAACATCTAGAGGAAGATCCTTCTAGAAGTGGAAGATTCTATTAGGTCTTCTTACAATCAACGTATTCTTTTTTATTGCAAGACCTTATTAATATTGACCTTTATTACATCTGAGTATATTTTTCTACCTATGTGCGGGGTAGGATGCTAACATGTCCTCCCCCTTAAAAACAACCTTGTACTCAAGGTTTGAGATGTGGAAATTGTTGCAGAATGGTAGTTGGTTCCCAAGTGGCTTCTACTGGAGTTGTATCTTTCCACTAGATTAACACTTCCTTGTTGGTTCTCTGACGCGGGCGACGCTCACACTGGTCCAAAACTGCTTGTGGTTGTAGCCAAATGGATCCTTCTTCGGCTAACTCGGGAAGGTTGGTTTGAATTTGTCACTTAGTTCTGATCACCTTCTTTAAGCAGAAAACATGAAAAACAGGATGTAGCCTCGAATGACTGGGAAAAGCTAATTGATAGGCCACGTGTCCCACATGCTTGAGAACTGTATAAGGACCATAAAATTTGGGTGCTAGCTTCTGACAATGCTCGGCCTTGAGGGAATTCTGCTTGTAAGGTTGAAGGTGAAGAAACACATGATCCCCTTCTTCAAATTGACATTCAGAGAAACCTTGATCTTCTTGTTGCTTCATGCGATTATGTGCCATGACCAAATTCTCTTTGAGGGTACGGAGAATAACCTCTCAAACTGTAAGTATTTGGTCAACCGCCTGGACCTTCGAGACACCAGGTAAGTATGAGAGAACTGAAGGTGGCTTATGTCCATATATCGCTTCAAAAGGAGTCATGCGTGTAGCTGTATGGTATGAAGTGTTGTACTACCATTCAGCTAGGGGTAACCATTGAGCCCACTAATTTTTATTTTCCGAAGAAAAACACCTCAAATATGTTTCTGAACACTTGTTGACAACTTTTGTTTGACCATCGGTCTGGGGATGATAAGTTGTACTGAGATGCAATTCGGTGCCTTATAGATTGAATAGTTCTTGCCAAAAATTGCTTGTGAAAGTGGGTTCACGATCAGAAACAATAGAGTGTGGCATGCCATGCATCTTGAAGACCTGATCCATGAAACTTTGAGCCACCGTGGATAATGTAAACGGGTGTTGAAGAGCACAGAAATGAGCATACTTGGAAAGGCGATCAACAACCACCATGATGACTGATTTATTTCCCGATTTGGGTAAACCTATAATAAAATCCATAGAGATGTCCTTCCAAATAGCAGGTGGAATCGGGAGCGGTTGTAGTGTGCCCGAATATTTGACTATTTCTCCATTGTTGCATTGACACACATCACATTCGACAACAAAATTATGAATGTCTTGTTTCATACCATCCTAGAAAAAAGAATGTTTGACCCTGTCATAGGTTTTGGTGAACCTGGAGTGCCCCACTGTCAGTGTAGCATGAAGCTCAGAAAGTATCATGGATTTAAGATTTGATTGTTTACTTACATACAAACGGCCTTTGTATCGAATCTCATCATGGAGCCAAGAGTACCCTGGGGAAGCTGGAGCACTGGACAACAATTGTTGGATCATATGCGAACTTTTGGGATCTTGTAGACATTCCTGGCGAACAACTTGGAGCCAATCTAGTACAATGAAGGAAAGATAAAAAAAAGGGATCCTTCATCTTCATATTTGCGGGAAAGTGCATCCGCAACCACATTTTCTTTGCCTTTCTTGTAAATGATCTCATAATCATAAAAAAATAGATTAGTTACTGATTTTTATTGCTCCGAGGAGGAAATGCGTTGTTCCAAAAAATACTTGAGCCTTTGATGATCTATCTTAATTTGGAATCATTGCCCCAATAGATAAGGGCACCACAAATCAACGGCCTACAGAATAGCCAACATTTCCTTTTCATAGCTAGATTTTCCCAGATTTCTTTCAGATAGTTGTTTGTTGGTAAAGGCCAAAGGCCGGCCCTCTTGCATAAGGACAATACCAATTTCTTTCCCTGAAGCATCACATTCCAAGACAAAGGTATTTGTGAAATCAGGAAGGGCCAGGACTGGAGTGGTTCACATGGCCATCTTCAAGGTTTGAAAATATTGAGCAACAGTTGTAGTCCAAGTGAAATAGTTCTTTTTTAGGAGAGCAATGAGAGGTGCTGCAATCTTTCTGTAATTCTTAACAAACTTGTGATAATAGCCTGTTAAGCCCAAAAATCCACACAAGATTTTGAGAGTCTTTAGGTGAGTCCAGTCTTGCATAGCTTCAATCTTTTTAGGATCCACCCTAATGCCATCCTTTCCAACCATATGACCAAAGTACTCTACTTCTGAGGCACCAAAAGCACATTTAGACTGTTTCAGGAAAAGTTGGTGCTAAGAGAGTAGATGGAGAACTCGATCCACATGAGCGAGATATTTTATCCAGGTCTTGATATAGATGAGGATATCATCAAAGAAAACTAAGAAAAAATGATGGATAAAAGGATGGAAGACATGATTCATGAGGCTTTGGAAGGTGGAGGGGGCATTACACAAGACAAAGGGCATGACCAAAAACTCATAGTGGCCCTCATGAGTTCTAAAGGCAGTCTTGGGAATGTCTGCCTCTTTCATGCGTATCTGGTGGTAGCCCAACGAAGATCAAGTTTAGTAAAGAATTGGGCGCCACTCAGTTCATCCAGGAGGTCATCAATTATAAGAATGGAAAATTTGTATTTAATGGTAAGTTTGTTGAGGGCACATAAGTCAGGATTAGTGGGATTTATTGGTTTAGGGCGAGGGATAAAGGAGGGTTTCCGATTTTGAGAAGATACAACATGTTGTTCTTCTTTATCTATTTTAGTAGCCTCCACCCAACTATGAGGCCAAGCCATGAGGACATGGGCCCGAATCTCATCCTTGAGGCCATTGATAAAACATTCTTGGAAAAAGGCATCAGACATGACCTATGTCCGAAAATCCAGGCACTCAAAGGCAGTTATAAAGTCTTCCATTGTTCCTGATTGTTTCAACTTTGTCAAACGGCCCAAATGGTTGGTGTCAGTCTCAAAGTGTTCATAAAGCTCTGCCACAAAGTGTGTCCAAGCAATATACCCTTGACGAGAAGTTTTTCTCCATTGCCACCATTGCCAAC